>ML249641.1:0-24571 GCA_005239495.1 Nicotiana undulata | reverse complement strand
TATCACTTGTGGTCTAGAACTTGCCCGGAATGTGCTTCAAGGCGAAATAATAGATTAACTTGGTTTGAAAAATGATGTTAGGCCTTCCTTGAACCATTTTTGTGCCTAAATTTTCTACCCATAAATATTTTCCCTAGTCAACCCTTTGAGCCTTTTAACTTTTTTTTGGCAACCATGTTAGTAGCTTCTTATTTATTTTCTTGTAGAATCATACCTCCCTAAGTCTAAAGTGTGAATATAGGCTAAAAGCCTAAGTTTGGGGGTGGAAGTTGAAAAAGTTGTGATATGGAGGCTTCTTAAAAAGTGAAAAGTGTTGTAAAAAAAAATTAGGAGAAAGCTTGAATAAATGGAAGACTAGGTGAAACAAAAAAAAAATAGAGAGAGGAAATAAAAAGGGTGGAAAAATTCTTGAAGGAAGTGAACTTCGATTTTTGAAGAAGTGTAGTGCTTAGGGAGGTTTGAGTCATTCTTGTGCCACACCTTAACCAAAATAATAAACTACAACCCTTTAAGTCCTAATGAATTTTGAACCAAGTATGTCTAAATTAGTGGAGAATTACATAAAGGGCAAGCCTATAGTACTACTTGTGTGCATTTGAATATCTTTGTGAGAGAGAGGGTTGAATCTTCTATTTGACATCCCTTCTATGTTTTGAATTGCAAATTGTGAGTTTGGGAGTCTCTCTTAAAATGTGAGGGCACATGAAATTCGAGTTGTGAAACTAACCCCATTTTCAATTGGGAGGAATGAGCGAGGGAAGACAATTGTGATTGAGAGGCAAACTTTGAATCTTTAATATCATGACTTGGTTGTTACTTTGATTAATGTGGTCCTTCAAAAATGAAACAAAATATGCAAAAAGTTATTAAGTCATGTGCCTTGGATTAATTGGTGGTACCAACCAAAGTCATTAGATTGTGCTTGAATAGACCCTTGTTGACTTGAAATGATACTTGATATGCCATTGAGCTAAGTGATCTTATTCATGTTAGATGTTCTTAGTTTTTGAATTGCTTGAGGACAAGCAATAGTTTAAGTTTGGGGGTTTGATAAGTCGGTATTTTACCAACTTATCTCCTCTTAATACTTAATCTTTTGTGTAATTTTATTGAGAAACTAAGGCATTATTTATGTTTGTTGGTATATTTCAGGTGTCAAATGGTTCAGAATTGATTGTGGCAAAAATAATGTGAAAACAAGTCGAAAAAGGAGCAAAACTGGACAAGGGAAATCTTCCCAGTTAATTGCCCTTCGCGAACGCGAAAGCATAGTGTGAACGCGTAGCTTCGGAAGTTAAACTAACGGGACGCGGTAACCCGGACGCAAACGCGAAGAAAAAATTGAACTGCTGAGGAATTAAGCCTACGCGAACGCGTGGTGTTCACCGCGAACGCAGTGCTTCAGGAACCATTGCATCGCGAACGCAGTCAAGGTAGCCGCGAACGCGAAGACTACTAACCACATACCTTCGCGAACGCGAAGGTCTGGATGCGGACGCATAGGTCATTTTATGGGGAAATTCTGGGCAGATTTGTAATTTCATATTTTTATCCCCAACCCATTCTAATACACAATCTTGGCATATCTTTGACATATTTTTGTTTTTGTAAATATAATTTTGAGAGAGAAGAACAAGTCTTGAAGCTAGGGCTTTGCACACACACTTGGGTCTTGAAGGTTTCATCATTTTGGTTAAGGACTTCTTACCCATTTATATTTATTCCTTCATTTTCTTGTTTTGTATTGAATATCTAAGTGTGTAGTATTTTTCCAACACTTGAATCTTGTTTATGGGAATATTCATATTGAAAGTGTGGATTAAATACCTTGTTGTGCTTATGTATTGAATGATTTTATTATATTTATGAAGTGGGTGTTTGTTATTTTAATTATTCTTGTTCTTTAATGTTTCCAAAGGGATTAGCTAACCCTAGGACTCGCCCATTAACTCCGAATTAATTTTGGAAAAGATTATTTGGGGTTGGGAAAGATTAATTAACAAGAACTTGAGGATTTAACCCTCATTTTATAGATTCTACCTAGGGATAGGATTGAACTGCTTGTAGCCAAACCCGAAAGTGCTTAATCTCCTAATTGGGCTAGGAATAATTCATTTAGGAAGTCTTGTTAGTCTTTGGGAAAAGTTAATTAAGAAATATTATCCGTGGCTAATTAACATAACTCACTCATATTTGTAAAATCGTGAAATACATTGGGTCGTTACTTGAGTGTAATACCCGATGCATTCATTCTTGTTGCCATTGATCATTTTACTTGCTTTTTAGATTAGTTTGTATTTTTGCATTTAGTTATAAACACTTTACAAAACCCAAAAATCTTATTTGTTTGGCATTGCGCGATAAGTGATAACTCTCTAGCTTTCCTAATCGCCCTCATATTGTTCTCTGTGGGATTCGACCCCAACCTAGTTGGGTTACTATATTTGACAACGATCGCTTACCCCATTTTAAGGTGTAAATTGAGCGTATCAACGGGCGTGTGGGCGTGCACCGTGTAAATTATAATTTCGTTATTTCTGTGGTACGGTGTAGTTACCTGATCTTACTTGTAGCCAGATAATTTCTATATATTTGAGCTATTGAGCTGTGATTATGCTAGAATCCATATCTAGGCTCATGTTTATCATGTTGGGACCCACTGAGGTCATTTCTGATGTTGAGCGTGAGCTACATGCTTTCATTACATTACATACGCATTCATATGCATATCATATCTCAGTCTCTGTTACTATTTATTGATATATCACATCGTTATTTTTTGGGATGATAATTCATGACATTGAGAGCCTAAGGGACTGGAGAGATTGATGACTGAGTGAGGCTGAGGGCCTGATTGTGAGGATATTTATGGGATCAACATGTTTAAGTGATTTTATGCCATGATTGACTTGATATAGCGCTTGGGCTGAAGGAGCTTCTCCAGAGTTTGTACATATCCCCAATGAATGCAGATACCTACTGAGTGCGAGTATCGAGTGCCGAGTGATTAGAAGGACTGAGTAACTGTGAGGACTGAGTGATTAGGTTTTTCGCCATTTTATATGACTAATTAGTGTACGCTGAAGTTAAGTCAAATTATGTTGAACTCTGAATATTTGACATGATGTTGCAGTCATATTCAAGCTGACTATAAAAGTTCTGTTAAAACCATGTGATATTTTATCTCACATAACTAATTAATTAGTAAATCAAACAACACTAATCGTTCAATTCCTAGCAAAGAGCTCCTGGAACTACAAATATATATCCATGCCGACCTGTGCACGACATGTGCAAGTACTGCACATAATTAACCATATCATCCTCCATATTTAAGGTTTGATTTAATTATATTTAGTATACTAAATTACCAAATTTATAACATCATTAATTTAGGATTATAATTAATGGGTAGTTTTTTACTCCTTAATTAAAGGGGTATAATTAATGGGTAGATTTTTACTCCTTAATTAAAGGTGTCCATATATCTCACATTTCTCTCTCCTCATCATTTGTAACCAGTCGTTTTCCCCTCCCCTTTCTTCCTCTTCTCCCTTCCTTCTTCTTCAAATTGTAGAATTCAGACCTTCGAGATTCAACAAGTCGAAATTGCTACATTCTGTTCTTCATCGTTTTCAGAAATTGGCGATCATATATATGTTCTTCATCTTTTCTTCTCTCAAATCCACCATTGACAACCATTAAAAAGCTTGAAAGCTTGAATTCAAATTTGGGTTTTCAAAAATCATTATTTGTTTGGATTGGGTGTTGTTGAAAATAATCGGGAATATGGTTTGGAGTTTATATCTCAATTTTGAGGGTTTTTGGTGAAGATGGGACTTGGTTTTGACTGATTTTCAGATTGAATCTCGAAGAAGAAGAAGAAGAAGAAGAAGAAGAAGAAGAAGAAGAAGAAGAAGAAGAAGACATATTACAGAAATTGTAGATAAATTGTAGTTAAATTGTAGTTAAATTGTAGTTAAATTGTAGATTGTGTCCAGAATGTAGTTAATGTATAGTTTTTTTGTAGACAAATTGTATTCTAAACATCATAATAACTACATTTAATATAACTACAAAATTTTCTATTCATCTACAAAAATTCTACAAAAAAACTAAAAATAAACTACAAAGTCAAACAGATCTCAATATCGTATCACCCAATTCTCATTCGATTGTAGTTTAATTGGGATTTTCGACATAATTGCGTTTTTTGCAGAAGATTTGTAGAAGTTTTAGTCATTTTTAATTTGTGAAAACAAAAAACAAAGCATCTACAATCAAAATACAAATAATCTACAATTTATCTACAAAATATCTACAAACTGGGTACATTGAATAGAAAGAGACGAAAATTAATACAGCGTGATTTGCGTTTGAAAATTTCTGAAAGAATCTTTAATTCCCCAATATTAGCGCACCTAAATAAGGAATTTTAATACTACAATGATTCCTTATTTAATGAAATATCTGAAAGAATATTTACTTCCTTAATTTTAGCGCCTAAATAGGAAGATTATATCTACTAAGATTCTGTATTTAATGCATTGTATCTGTTTTGTAAAAAAAATTATTAACAGGGCAGGTAAATTTCAAATCATGAACATATTTAGTAATATAGTTTCCTATATGGTATAGGAACGAAAAAATCTCATTTTGTTAAGCAACTTACAATGTCTCATTATCGATATTAAGATTTTATCTTTTGAATTATGAAATTTTTATTATAAACTTTTCTGGATTAGTAACCGGTGTCTTAAAAGATTTTATTGACTCAGACCCACCCAGAAGGAGTGCTAGATGACTCATTAGCCTATATTTACGGTTAAATACTTCACAGTGATACGTCAAATCTAAGAATTAAAGAGAAACAAAGCTGATAAATAGACTTAGACAGATATTGAAAACAGAGACAAAAATAATCAGTTTAATCTTCCTCCCTATAAACTTGTAAGTTCTAAGCTATAAACAAATTGGACACTAGCTTGATTAAAATGTGTTATTTAATTAAATTTTATAATTACGTTAAATTCTCTTATTGTATCCAAATTAGGACCCTTATTCCAAATTATGCCTAAATGTAGGTGTAGTTTTATCTCACTTTTTTAGGATTGAATGTATTGTTTAATTAAATTTTATAGTTATGTTAATTTTATTTTATTTTACAAAGAAGGAAGTGCACGGTTAGCCACTAATAACACATGTATTTATTTTTAAGCCACCGTTTATAATGTCTTAGTCTTTAGTCACTGCTTTATAATGTCAAACGCACATTGCGGCTACTACATTTTAAACGTAACACTATCAAATCAATTGCTCTTTGAGAAATCTATCACTTTCCAGATATATGGATGAGAATTGAATAAAATGGTGATGAATAATTATAGTACTCAATTAAAATTCAATTATTTTTAACATGAAATAAATTCTTGTACATAGTAAAAGAAAACTACCAATCAAACTAGAATGTAAAGGCAAGAATTAGATAATTATAATAGCAAAGAACTAGACTAAAAATACAAATGACTAATATGTACCATAAATTTTTAGAAACTTTATATAAAAATATACATATATATAGGTGTAATAATAAATCTAAATAGTTATTTTTATAGTCGGTTTGGTTCGATTTTTTCGGTTATTTTTTTGTTCAAAACCAAAACCAATAAATAAAAGTGTTCTATTCTATTATAATTCATCGCAAATCAATAAGAATCGTGCATGTCTCTTTACTTTTCTTTGCAATACTCTTATACGTCTATTGTTTTATAACAAAAACTAAATAGTCACACGCGTATCTTCAATGTAAGATCTTTTGGTACGTAAGTATTATATTGCATATAAAATTGTAAGCTGTTACGAGGCAAAATGGAGTTGAAGACATATAAAACAAGCAGTATAAAGGATGAAGACAACTTATAACACATAAAGTCAGCCTAATAGTATATGTGGACAAGTACAAACAAACTAACATTGGCTTTTTTCACCTTTCTTTTTGTTGTTTATGCCTACAACTAACCATTGACAACGTGATTTCTTGTGGACTTTGATTGCTTTTAGTAATTAGTTACGTATATGTTAGATCAGCGATTTGAGTCCATGACTGTATATATATATAGTTTTGCCCCCAAAAAAAAAAAAAAAAAAAACTGTGTATATAGTTGGGTTATTAGAACAGTAATGTACAATTCGTTTTGCTTAGTCTAGTTTTGATACCAAGTCCGTTGCATAAAATGTCCCTTCTTTTCTTGCACTCACAACATTGTATATTCAAACTAGTAAAAGTAGCGCAATTATGGAAAAATATGTGTTTTTTAATCATTATACTTTTGAACTTGAAACTTGAAGTTCAGGACCAAGTGTCCTTAACTTTTTAACTTGTAACTCAAAG
Organism: Nicotiana undulata; assembly: GCA_005239495.1. Lineage (NCBI taxonomy): Eukaryota > Viridiplantae > Streptophyta > Magnoliopsida > Solanales > Solanaceae > Nicotiana > Nicotiana undulata. The sequence goes on along the minus strand of ML249641.1, from coordinate 18,180 downwards.
TTCAGGACCCACATAAAAAAAAGAATTTGATTCATTGAAATAAGAATACTCAATTGGTATTCTGACAACTGATCTTCCACTTCCAAAAACAGCTTAAGACCATTAATTCACTCCACGATTTTTGAATTTCATCAATAATTGTTAGACTTTCCCTTGACTTTTGCAACTTTATAAAAGTTAGTTATGTACCTCTCCAGTAGATTTTTGGAACTGCTATACATTAGAGGGCTGACAATTCTTCCTATTTTATGCTTTCGTGGCCTTTCTTTGTTTTAGTGCTTGACTTAGATCAAGTTCCTTGTTTGGTCCTGTAAATACATCGGTGGGTTGCCTCGATCTATTTACTTGATTATATGATGGTTGTTGTACAAATTGTTACTGGTTGTTCTACTTGATTATATGATGTATGATGGTTGAGCTGTATTCGATGCAGAGTGAGAAGTGAGGGTATGAGAAGAAAAGCAATGGAAGAAAGGGTAAAAATATATTTTCATATTAATTTTAATCGAGTAGTGACTATTTTTGCTCAACATTAGAATTGCTGGATAAAAAATAAATATCACCTTAAATAGTGGCTACCCCACGCCATTTTTACTATGATTATTGATTTTGGGCTTGGGTTGGACGGTCATATGGCGTTTCAGATAGGCCTTTGAGCCTTTGTCTTTGGTAGATAAAAGGTCAAGTTGCACATTTGTTCGGTCGTCCAAAAATAATTATATTAGCTAGCCAAATATACACCCACTACAATAAACTTATTGTTCAATATTCACCACAATGAGTTCAAGCTATGTATTTTAAGTAATCTTTAGATCAAGGTTCAAAATATAATTTGTATGGTGTTTTATACACTACAATAAACTTATTGCTCAATAATACAGAAAACTGAAGAAGTAACATTACAACAGGACACACTAAACATTACACAAAGGTACAATCCATCGTCGGTGCTTGTCTATTCTATTCTTTTCTCTCTTTCTCAAGCATTTGAGATGATATATGCTAGTCATTTTGTAGCCAAAAACTCTATGAAATGAACCCTCAACCCTGTGAAACTCAAAACACTATACCTCCAAAACCACCTGACATAGAACATCAAAATTCCTTACAAAATAGTTTGGAGAATAAAACATCATTCAAAGACAAATTACTTGCCTCAAGTCAAATGAATTTCGCTCCACAACTAGAACATAAAGATATGGAATTAACAACAAACTCAATGGAAGAGAAGAAGTTTGTGCATGATTCAGAAGCCAACACAAGAGGCATTAAAAGAATCTTCCTCACTGAGGAAGATAGACAACGTATATATGAACCTTGAAAATATTCTATCATAATCAAGTTAGTGGGGAAACGCATGCTACACCACTTTCTAAAGAAGAAATTTCAATATCTATGGAAACCAACAGAAGAATTCTCATTAATTGATCTTGGAGAAGATTATTATATAATAAAATTCAAAAAAAAGGAAAACATGGATAAAGCTATCCATCAAGGACATTCATGGCCATTTTCTGTCCATCTCTAAATGGAAACCAAACTTTGTGGCCACAAATAAAAAATTAACTACCTCAGCAATATGGATTAGACTCCCTCAATTGCCAACGGAATTTTACGATGGTAAAATCCTTGAGAAAATTGAAAATACAATTGGACACCTTCTAAAAATTGATATATGCACGTCTACAACCCTAAGGGGTCGATATGCAAGAATTTGTGTGGAGATCCCACTAGAAATCCCAGTACAACCCTTTCTATTTGTTGGTCATCATAAATAATATATTCATTACGAAGGTGAAGATTTTCTTTGTAAGAATTGTGGTCGATTTGGGCATACACTGGGACAATGCAACTCTATCATACAAACAAACAAAGATCTTCAACATGCAGTGCAAGAACACCAGCCTACTACAACAAATGAAGACACATAAGCAGAATGGAAAATTGTTTCCTTTAACAAAGGGAGTAAACAAGGAGGAAGAATTTCGTCTCAGTCTATCAACAACTCTACAAAAAGCTCTAATGGTCCAGGTATCTCTGTAAAAATATTCAATGCAAATACGGGTAAGTATTTAGATACTCAAATGCTTCAATACAAATCTAAAGATCACTCTAATTCTAATCTGACCCCTAATGCAAATACTCAACCCAACAAAGTTAAAGATCAAACCACTATTCCTATCAAAAACCACTTCTCTCTCCTAGACACTAAGAAAATGGTTTCAACAGAAAGCACTAAGGATAATTCTAATATTTTATTTAATAATAATATTATCCAAGTAAGTGAACACTTGACTACTGGAGGTAAAGACATTTGTATGCTAGACTCCAACGTGGCAAATACTACTACTAATAATTTAGATAAAAACAAGGTCATGCAAAAGGTTACCCTAACGGACAAAACTAACTCTTATAATAATCATATCCCTACTACTCTAATCCCCCCCCCCCCTCCAAACAAAAATCTGCCCAAAATCTTGAGTTAATCGAAGGGACTAAACAAAATCTCCCCCCAAGATTTTGTAAAATCCCCTCCCCTTCGCGTGTTGGCCAAATTGCAACAAAGAAAAATGAAGGAAGCCAAATGGCCTTCTCCTTAGAAACCCAAAAGGAAGCAATCAATCTTCCTATAATCGAGGTATTGAGCAACCAAAAGACATGGAATTGGAAAGCTCAATCATTATTTCCCTCACCAATCCCTCCCTCTCTTCTATTGACATCAATCCCATGCCTATTTCTAGTTCATTAAATACTCCTCACTCCATTTTAAATGCCAAGACTCCCATCAACCCTAAGAAGAAGAAATCGATTAATATAAATCCCCCGACAACACAAGCCACTGACAATGGAAAACATTCTACCCCTACACCCACTAGAGAATCCCCAGATAATCTATGCCCAACCCCCTCAATCACATGATTACCAACCTGCCTCATGGATGGAGTTAGGCCTCATGGGCCAGAATGAGGTTAGCCATGAATAACTATCTAAACCAAGTTTGGTTGAACAATATTATCCAACCAATGGCACCATCGTTAAACCCTCAAATGGCACATGAAATGAGGAAACAATGGAGCATGACACCCCAATTCAATCCCATAAACCCCCAGAATGCTCCCCTAGACCTACCATTCTTCTCCCCAGAGATGTACACTCAACTCAACCCCATCTTTATACCATGGGACATAAACCAGGGAAGTCAGGAGCAACAAAATCCACCAGTAGCCCCTCCGGCACCACCACCTCAACACCATGCAGAACCAGTACCACGTCTAGTAGAAGCAGAGATGGAGGAGGACGACAAACCCCTAAACCTAAACTTAGGGCAAGTCTTAGAGTTCTCAAACCTAGATAGGATAAAACAAATTCTCTTCATGGAGACGCACGATAAGAGGCATGTGCTCAGCTATCCATTAGCTCTTTACAAGTGCTCGATGGACATACATCCACCACACGATCCGACAGTGGGCAACAAAGCGATGATCCTAGTACCTTCATGAGAAGAAATCATGTCCTAATGAGGGGAGTAAGGGAGAATGGGGAGCATGCAAGTCCAGAACTTAATTTATCCATGAATCGTCCTACAAATTTTATTATATGGAACATAAGGGGAAGGAATAATGATAATTTCAGGAGAAATTTTAGGGAAATGGTTGACACACATAGACCCTGCATGGTGACTTTGTTGGAAACTAGAATGGGTAATCATGTTGAGTTGCTAAATGATTTTGGATTTACGGAGATGATAGAGGTTCCATCGGAGGGGAAGTCGGGAGGTATGATCATGATGTGGAACCATGAAGTGATCAGTGTGCAAAATACAGTACGTAGGAATCAGAAAATCCATGCAACCATAGAGGTACTTCCTATTCGTAAACCCTGGATTTTTACTTCTATATATGCAAGTACATGTGTCCATAATAGAAATATAATGTGGTATAATTTAGAAAATATTAGTAATACCTACAAGGGCCTTGGTTAGTAGGAGGTGACTTTAACGATATTCTAGCTTCTAGTGAGAAATTTGATGGTAAACCTATTAAGGATAGTAGAGCTAGATTCGGCCTCACTCAGTTAGACACTCTCAACATGCCACTCGGGCCATAAATAAACGGGGTTCTCAACCCAAAACAGTACTTCATTTCAGAAAATAATATTATCATCTAATATGAGTGTCAACAATTTCACAAGAAGGACTAAGTGTAAAATCATAATTATTATGTGAGAAATATCAGAAAATAGCCCACAAGGGGTTAAAACAGATCGGCACTAGGCCCCAAACATGGCTTACAACCCAAATATGTCAAAACATAGTAATACTATAAAACATATGCTTTAAAAGCAGTTTCGCAACTCAATAGTTGCCTAAAAAGGAACATATTTCCAAATTTCCAATTTGTGCACGCCCCACACTCGTCATCCAGTGTGTGCGTCACTCCAAAATCATGAAAGGATGTAAAGTCCAGGGTTTCATACCCTCAGAACAGGATTTAAAGACATTACTTACCTCAAACTAGCCCGAAAAGCTACTCTGCAACACGCTTGCTCCTCGAATCAACTTCCGAGTGCTCCAAATCTATCAAGTTCAGATTTTTCACATCAAATTATGCTAGGGGGATGAAACTCAATCGAAAGATATCAGTTTTATGCACAAAACCCGAAATTAGCCAAAACCCGACCCCTGGTCCGCATCTCGAAAATCAACAAACTTTATACTAAAACGTTCCTCATCATCTCACGAGTCTGTACATATAAAGAACTCTGAAATCGGAGTCCAAATGACCCTTCAAATCACCCTTAAAAGGTCTCTTAAACTCAAGCCCTAATTTTCCCCTTTTCCACTGATTTTTCCCAATTAAACATTATTAATTTGGTCCATAATCACATGTAATTGAGTTAATAAGTTCAAAAAGCTTACCTCAATGATGCACAAACGTTTTCCCCTTCAAAAACCCTCAAAAAGCTAGGAACTCGCACAACAATGGTGAAAAGAGGGCTAAAAATCGTTAAGTCTCCTTTTTATACTTTTCTGCCCAGGATTTTCGCACATGCGCTCAGGTGGACTGCACCTGCGGAAATTCATTAAGCGGACCAACTTCCGCATCTGCGGCCCAGGTATCGCAGATGCGCCTAAACGACCGCTCCTTCGGTTTTCCCCCACATGGACCTCAACCGCACCTGCGACCCTCCTGGACGCTCCTGTGGATCGCACCTGCGGTCAAACATCCGCATGTGCGGAAATCACAGTAGCAGCACACCAGCAGTTGTTGCTGCAATTTTCCAACTCTAAAACTTTCCGTTAACCATCCGAAATCAATCCCGAGCCCTTCGGGACCCCAACCAAACATACCAACACATCATATATGATCATTCAAACTTAGTTGCACTCTCGGAACACCCAAAATAACATCAAAACACCAAAATCACATTAAATTCAAGCCTATGAACTTTGAAATTTCTAAATTCCACCAACGATGCCGAAACCAACCAAGACACATCTGATTGACCTAAATTTTTGCACACATATCCAAAATGACATTACGAACTTGTTCCATCTTTCAGAATTCCATTCTGATCCCGATAGCCTATTTTTCACTGCCGACCGGAAATCACCAAAAACTAACTTTCGCCAATTCAAGCCTAATTCTACACCGGACATCACAAAAATATTCCGAACACACTCCTAAGTCCCAAATCACCTAACGAAGCTATCTGAGCCATAAAATCCACATTCCGAGGTTGTTTACCAATAAGTCAACTCCCAATTGACTTTTCCAACTATAAGGCTATTTTTAGAGACTAAGTGTCTCAATTCTCACTACAACCATTCTGTACCCGAGCCAACCAACTCTAACACATCATAAATAGTATAACCAACCTATGATGAGGAAAAAACAGTAAATATAATGCAGATTCTACGGAACGACCGGTCGGGTCGTTACAGGTATGATAATGGAAAGATTGGATAAAGTACTAGGAAATGAAGAATGGATTGAACTCTTCCCAAAGAGTTCAATAATCCATCTACCTAAAACTCATTCTGACCATAACCCTATTCTAATAGAATTGATCCCTAAAAATAGGTTATCTCATAATATTCCATTTAGACTAGAGACTTTTTGGTGCAAACATCCGAAATTCCAATCTATTGTGGAAAAGAATTTTTATGGTACTGATTACTTTATAGCCAGTCTAAACTTTGTGAATAAATTAAAACCCTGAAAAAACAACATCTTTGGTAATATGATGGTGGGAAAGAGGAAATTACTAGCTAGACTTCAAGGAATCCAAAATTCCAATAGCTATGCTACCAGTAATTTCCTTCGTAGTTTAGAATTAAATCTCAAAAATGAATACAATGACATTCTAAAAATAGAAGAAGATTACTGGAAATTAAGGTCCAGAGTCTTGTGGTTAAATGAAGGTACGCAAATACAAAAAAATTCCATGTCTCGGCCACAAACAGAAAAAGATGATACAAAATTAATTTCTTTAAGGATGATTCTGGAAATTGGATTAATGATCACAATCTGATTATGTCTCATGTGCTAAATTATTATACCTCTAACTTTACCACTACTCATTCCCAAACTAGTCGGGCAAATCCCCTAGATAACCAATTTACTTGTTATAAAGTTAACCTAGGTTATTTAGATAGCCCCCTTCTAGACTCTGAAATTAAAAGGGCTATTTTTTCTTTCAAAACCCTTTAAAGCTCCTTAACCGGATGGCCTGCATCCCTTTTTCTTACAGAAATATTGGAATCACATAGGACAATCAGTATCAAACCTTTATCATGACATCTTCAACAAGCAAGAAATCCCTATATATATCAATAAAACCTATCTTTGCCTAATTCCAAAAATTCATAATGCTAATAACAGCAGGAACTTCAGACCTATTGGACTTTGCAACACTATCTATAAATTAATTACAAGAATCCTTGCAAACCGTCTAAAACCTTTCCTTGATCATTTGATTAGCCCCTTTCAAGCTAGTTTCATGAAAATAGAAGAGCTTTGCAAATGATTTTAAAAATAGATCTAGAAAAGGCTTTCGATCGTATGAAATGGTCCTTCCCTCCAAATTCTCTAAGCTTTTATTAAGTTGTATTTCAACAAGCAGTATAACCATTTTAGTAAATGGATCCGTCACAAATTATTTTGAACTTAGTACAGGCATTAGGCAAGGAGACCCCATTTCACCCTATATTTTTATCCTTTGCTTGGAAATGCTAACTAGATATATAGATCACAAAGTAGATACTAGAAACTGGGACCCCATAACCTTAGGGAATAGATGTCCAAAATTTTCTCATTTATTTTTTGCAGACGATCTTACCCTAATGGCAAAAGCAAATGACAAATCTTGTCATGCCATTAAATATGGCCTAGAACAATTTTGTTCCTTATCAGGTCAGAGTATTAACAATACCAAATCAAAAATCCTCTTCTCCTAAAATTGCTCAAACACTCTCATTAAAGATATTACGACTAGGATAAGTATTAAAAAAAAGTACAAATTTTGGCACTTATCTAGGTTTTCCAATCTTAAGCAATAGTCCAAAGCCAAGGGATTTTCAATTCTTAATTGATAAAATGAAAGCTAAACTTATTTCTTGGAAAATGAAATTCATTAACTTGGCAGTAAGAACAACTCTAGCCAACTCATAATACACCTTACTGCCTAAACATATCCTTAAAGAAATTGATAAAGTCCAAAGGGACTTTATATGGGGAAGCTCAGTAGAAAAAAGGAAAATACATCTCGTTAACTGGTCTACTCTTTGCCAACCTAAATCGAATGGTGGCCTAGGTATTCATAATGTTGTTAATAAAAATCGATGTACTTTAGCTAGTCTAGGTTGGAGAATGCTTACAAATGCCACAACCCCTTGGCCCAAACTTATCATTACCTACTATGGTACTAGTTTAGGGGCCCACCAATGATATACCAATTTGGTCTCTAAACAAGAAAGACTTCTTCACAACCAAATCTTGTTACAACTGTCCCAACAAAATAAAATACTTCTCATGGCAATGCCTTCATGATAGAATCCCTTGCAGAAAATACCTTTCACAAATTGGGCTAAACATTGATCCTATCTGCCCCATTTGTAAATGTCAAAATGAAGAATCCATAATACATATTTTTCTAGAATGCAAAGCTGTCAAACAATTCTGGACTTGTCTACGGTGGCAAAACCACTATAATATAAATGGAAAACACTGGCTCCTCCAAGTAAAGGACTTTAACTATCCTCTTAACAACAAATACTTAAATTGGAACTCTTACTTCCCTTTTGTCATTTAGCATATTTGGATAAATAGAAATAACAACAATCAAAACAACACGTCCAACCCTATCAATGATTCTCTAATAACACAAAGAGCCTCAGAATTCAAATTGCTTACTGAAAAGAGTTCTATAACACCCCCAAAAGTACCCATTAAAATTAATTGGTATAAACCTCCAAGAGGCTGGTTTAAACTAAATGTTGATGCCAGCTTCAACAACCATAACCAAGAATTGTGGCATAGGTGGTGTTTTCAGGAATACCAACGGAAATTGGGTAGTTGAATTTGTAAAATCCACACATGCAAATGGATCACTAGAAGCAGAAATGAAAGCTCTAAGGGAAGGACTTAGAACAGCAAAGGAATGGAATCTATTTCCCCTTGAAATAGAGACAGATTCCACGAAGGTAATCCAGGCCATACAGGAAGGTAATGAACTTTTTAATAAAATTGTAAATGAAATGCAGGTGGTTCATGCACCGGCAGAAGGTAATCCTCCAGCACACCTTCAGGCAAGGGAATAGGACAGCTCACCAACTAGCAAAGAAGATCAAGAACATGGAAACCCAAGCTTTTGAAGTACATGGAAGAAGTGATGATCAGTGGAGAAGGAAAAAAGTTTTTGTTGAACCACCAGTTGATGTAATATGTTTTGTGGAAAGTGAAAGACTAGAACAACCTATTTTTGAAAAATTACTATCTCATGATGCTTGCCAAAAGTTAGCAAGCCTAGGAAATCAATGTGTCCAACGGAACACATATTATGACAGTCATGTACTTTGTTCCTTAAATATTAATATATATTTTTTCTGTTTGCTCAAAAAAAAAAAAAAAAGTAACATTTGGTCATGGAAGTAGATAAGTAAAATCTAGCCAATATGCCTTTCATTCACTATCAGCACTCATCATTTTAGTAAAGAACCAGTTGTTTACAAAGAATCAACAGTGGCATCTCTTCAACTCTACTTTTCTCTGAGACTCAAAATTTACATGAACTCAACCATGACACCAGAACATTGGGAACGAGATCCACAGATCAAAAAGAAACAGTTAAGAAAAAGGAATGGAGAAAGTGGTAGACGGACAGTTACAATTTTCCGATGTATATATACTGTTAGCCTTCTGTCAGTTAGGATGAAAGCGCAAGCTCGGCCCACGCCAAAGAAGATGCCTTGAGCTCTGCAGTGATGGAAGTGTCAATGTTGCTCTCCAACATAGCACACAAGTCCTTCATGGAAGTCCTCCTGCTCGAACTCGGGTGGATGCAAAGGTTAATCACCTCACAAATCACTTTGAGGTCTTCTTGTTTAAAATGTTTCAACTCGGGATCCACAACGTAGGATAATACCTCTGGTACTTCAAGAAATTCCTTAGCCTGCATAGGAAGTCGAATTCAGGTCCTCTGCCTGAAAAGTCTATCGCATATAAAAATCTTTGACACGAAAAGAAATACTAACCCAATCTACTAAGCACCCTTTGTCTTTGCAATATGGAGGTCTCCCACTGATTATTTCCAGAAGCAGTACTCCAAATGCATAAGTGTTACCCTGGACGTCGAGATGACGGCTCTCTAGAGTATTTGGAAGGACACAAATTGCTCCTTCACTACTGATAGCACCCGAATTCTTTTCTGATCTGGAAATTATGGACTTCCAACTTTCAAAATCAACAAGCTGCACCAATTAAAATAAAATTTTGAGACGACAAAGTATGGAATGCCAAAGTTTTTGTGACTGCTTAAGAGCATAATGGGTATACAAGATAGATTACGATAGATAATGTCACTGTTTTATATATCATTAATGGTCTTTTGTTTACCTTGGGAGAAAAATCTTCCGTGAGATATACAGAATTTGAGTTCAGTTCTGATATAGTAAATGGAGGGTCAAGTTCTGAATGGAGATATGTCAGTCCCTTAGCGATGCCAATAACTATTTTCATCCGGCGTGTCCAAGATAGGTTGCATCCTTCTCCATCTGTGACAAACTTCAAAGAGTTAGGGATTTCGCCTCGAACCATGCTGAAGTAGACACAAAAACCAATTTACTTTACTCACAATGAAGGTGTTCATATAATGTCCCATTGGATGCATACTCAAACACCAACATTCTCGTGAAAGGACTACTTTCTCTGCAATAGCCTAGAAGTTTCCCAGCATTCTCGTGATTTATTCTGGCCAATTCTGCCACCTATGGTAAAGTTACAGAAGTTAGAGCATGGAACTTGCAATGCAAACAGTAGCTACATATCATGAAGAAAGAATGAATCTCGCCTCTTTCTGAAAATAAAGCTCTAGATATGCTGTCCAGTGCTCTTCTTTGACACAAAGCGATATTACAGCTATTTCGGGTCCACCTTTCATCGTTCCTTTGTAAACTAAGCTGTCTGGTGAGGATCCAATGATGTTGCTGAAATCTTCACAAGCTACCTCAAGTTCTTGTCTGCTGTATCTTACGACATCCTTCAGCATACCAGTATCTACAAAGAAACATAACGCATAAATAGAAACCATGACCAGTAAAGAGTCCCAGTTGAGAAAGATACTTTTCAAGTGCATGAAACTGACCTACGTAAATTGTCATATGATCTTTCCCGCTTCCTGATTTTTTCCAAGGTATGATAGAGGATTTGCTCTTACACTTGTGAAGGCCAGTCACAAGAGCCACGATGAAGAGAGAACCTACCATAACTCCTGTTACCACTTCTAAAGCCAAAAGCCAAGTGGGCTTGGAAGAAGAAGCCTGATGTCTCGGTCCTTCAACAGACTGGTGCTTATTATTGACCGTTGACGCATGGCTTGACGGAGGTGGAGTGCCACCTATAACGTGAAATTTAAACCACCAGTTCAGTCTCATTACAATAAATCTAGTTGACTGGAAAGGTGAATTTTTACTTATAAAAGAAAAGTAACATGCTCAGGTCTCTCAAATAAGTTAGAGATATCAATTCTCCCCGACTGACAGCTGCCCAAACAATTCATTCTGTGGAAAATTGTAATTAAACATAGTTTACTGGCTTAAGAGAAAAATGGTCGAGCAGCATTACTAACCACATAGTGAAGCAGAACGCTGCTTTGGATCTTTATGCTGAAAGCAATTTCCTTGAAAGCTAGATCTATATCAAAACAAAACAATAGGCATTCAGCAATAAGAAAGGTAATACCCCGTCCTAATTTATGTAAAGGTGTTTGACTGAACACGGAATTTAAGAAATAAAGAGAAACTTTTGAAATTTGTGGTCTAAAACAATCCGACAGAATTTGTGTAGCTAGAAATTATCTCAAATAGGGTTAAAAAGGAAAATTTAAAGTTGAATCGCACTACATATAGAAAGATGCCATTCATTTTGGAGACGGACTAAAAACAAAAGAGTGTCACATAAAATGGGATGGAGGGAGTAGAAAACAACACTTATCAGAGCGATGCTTCGGATATTTGCTCGGGGGACAATTTCATCGAAATCTAGATCTACAGCAATGAATATAATAGGCATTCAGGAACAGAGAAGATAAGTGAAGAATTAAGAACTGACTTTGGAAGGTAACTCAAGCACTTTGGTATGCTCCCAACAAGAAAGTTGAATGAGAAATCAGCAACTTTAAGTTGGGATGAACGACAAAAACCTGTAGGGCTGGCACCAGAGGCATACCTAAAAAGAAGTAACAGAAAGAGAAAATAAGAAAGCAGCTAAAATAAAGATAAATGTGACAGCTACAAGGCAACACAAAAAAAAAAAAAGTTGCTCACTTTCTTCACAGAAAGAAAGATCTTTTCCAAAAACATCATCGTTAAATTTTTGAAACATAAATTTTGAACTTGGAAATGTCTGGCATATATGTTACAGATGTTGAACTGTAACATTACTCATTATGGTCAACATTAAAGGATAAAGCAAAACCACTCCATTGGAGTCCCCAAAGTTACTGATACCCCCATCAAACAATGCTGATAACTCTCTCACACGTGAAATCTGTGATGTTTCTAGGCTGACACTGAATGTACTACGCTATGTTCAAGTAAAACAGCCATGAGCGGCAATCTGAAGGCAGCATGTATCAAACAATGCTGACAGAAAAAATAAACTTCGCTTCTCTGGACTCTTTAAACATCCCAGACAATGACTGGCATAATCAAAAGATTGGAAAAGTATATTCTTCAGTCACTCAATCTTCAAATATCTTAGAGAACTCTAGACTGAAATGCTCTAAGGACAAACAACAACATCTAATAGATAAACAGAGAATCATGTATTACTCCTTACCTGCATACCAGAAAAATTAAAGAAAAAATAAAAAGTACAAGACTTAGTGCATAATCCACATACATTCCATGTACGCCGGATGTAAAATCTGATCCATTATTAGCAGGCACTATTCCTTGAAATTTGTTCCTATCCAGCCGAAGTTCCTCAAGGTATTTCAAGTTACCAAGCTCAGCAGGCAATTTCCCCGTTAATCCATTGGATTGTAGGTTTCTGCAGAGACACATACAAGCTAGAAAAATAAGGTAGCTTCAAGGAAGATAGGTTTCTGCAGGGACACATACAAGCTAGAAAAATAAGGGAAAGAATTAGCGTTACACTAACATTTTCATAATGTCTTTCAAATTGCCGAGCTCAGGAGGAATTGGTCCTGTTAGCTGGTTAGCACCCAAATCCAAGACCTTTAGGTTTTTCAACAAGCTAATCTCCTTAGGTATTGTACCAATCAGTACATTTCCATGCAATATTCTGCATATCGCCAATTCATAACATAGTTACGACCTGAAACTATATTATACTTATAAGTAAGTCCATCAAGAAATAACTTACAGTTCTTGCAAAGAAGAGAGTTTATGCAAGTTGGGTGAAAGAAAACCTTTCAACGAAGCACCAGAAATGTTACTGCAAATTATAGTCCCACGAAGTAGTGGAAACACAAATTAGAATTTTAACTTGAGTCCATAAATCATTTTTAGTTGAGAAAAATCAAAAACCAAATATAATACTTCAATGTATGGCACATGAATTAAAGAAAGTAGCTCACATTTTTATGACATGATCTTGAGCCATAGAGCAAAAGATTCCGGCCCAATCACAAGGATCTGCATCTAAGGCATTCCAATTTGACAAAAACAGAAGAGGGTCTTCATATATAGCTTCCTTGAATGTATTGAGAGCATAAACTGTATCAACAAAAAGTCTCCAATCAGATTCACTCAAGTATATCAACACAACAAATACAAGATCTTTCCTAAACAACATTACATAACACCCTGCTTTAGTGTTAATCCTACAACTAAGACTTACAACAATCAAAAAGACTAAATATCGCAACTACAGAACTTAAGTACATCAAGATCTAAGCTGGAATTAATAATTCACACCTTCATTTGATGGAAAAGCATCACAGATCACAACATACAGTCCAAGAGTAACTAAAACTGTTAAAAAAGCAAAAGTTCTCATATTTCTTCCAATAATTCTCTCAACACACTAATTTTTACACAAAACCAGAACTGAAAGAACCCATCAGAAGCAACAGCTTCCAAGAACTTCAAGAATCAACCAAAATAGAAAGACCCAAAATGCAAAAAATGGAAAGAAAAAAAATAGGAAAAGACTGAAGACGGTGGATTTAATAAGAGATGAAAACAAACAAAGAAAAGCTGGAAAAATAAAGATAAAGTTGTCTTTTTTAGAAGTGAGGGAGAAAAGAGAAAAACACTAAAGAAAACAGAATGAAGCTTAAGAGTGAATCCAAGAATCTAAATCTGTAACAACCCCTTTAATGGAAATTACTCTTTAAGTGTCACCTACTAGTTAAAAAATTGGGGGAAAACTTGGGTTCAAAGAGAGGTTTGGTGTCAGAAACAGAGACAGTTTATGAGCTGAACAAGAAGAATTTTTGAAAAGGAAATGGTTAAAATTATGGTACAAAAAGAGAAAATCAAAACAGAAAATGCAGAAGCAGATAATAGATTGGAGATAGGAAGGAGCGGCGGGCTAAAGGAAGTGTGGGCCTGTACAAGCGTGGCTTTGATGGATGAACTTTGAACATTTTGTTATCATAATAATACAATTTGCTCTATTATTTCTCTTTTGTCCATCTTATTTTTTACGTATAATTTAGATTTCACATAATTAAAACTTTTTTAACTACACATGTGTATTACTAAATTATTGTATCACTTTATGTAACGACCGGTTTGGTGTGGTTGCGGATTATCTTTTTTGCAAAAAGATGAGGGAGAAGCTAAGTAAGATGTCGGAGAAGCGGAATATACGAGATCACAAACGTAGATTGCTCGCGGACACCAAGGGATAAGAGCTTATTGCTGGTGATGACTTGGTGAAGGGAATCTATGAGAGAAGGTTCTCGAACCGGGTTACGACCGAATAGAGCGCGGAACCAACGAGTTCAGTCGAACAAGATAACGAGTCTAAGGGAAGGATTATCTTTTTATCTCATCTTCCCCTTCACTATTATTAAATAAGTTTATTTTATCATTTACTCTACCTTTTTATATATTAAGTTTATTTCGTATCATAATTTTTCTTTATAATATTGCAAAATTTATTCTTCATATTGATGGTGAATGATATCATGAAATAATGGCAAACGATACAATCTATTCAAACATTATATTCATCAAATAATACAGTACACTACAATACAATACATTGTGAACGACGTGAAACACATCCCAACAAGCTGTTATTTGGGTTTAGAATAGATAATGAACTAACCGATTGATACAAAGTAAAATTATTATTGTTGATTGATACGGATTTGAAAAGAAAAATAATTGAAATTCGATTTTATAATATTTAAAATTTACTTCACTAAAATATTTAGGAATCAGTACAAAACTCAACATTTTAGGAGTTTCTAATGAATTATGAAAATTATGCACTCATTCATGAAGAAGGATAAGTGCTAACATGGGATTATTCCTTGAGCTTTTATTTTTAATTTAAATGATTAATGATATTTCCTTTTCTAAACAAAACTCTTTGTGTTCTACTAGTGTATTATCTTTGCTTTTATTAGTGCTTTTCACATTATTTGAATACAACCAATCATTGCTATTGAGGAAAAAAAAAGTAAATTAGGTAAAGCTAGTTTTCAATGTGATTGAGATAATCTTTTTTGTTTTTCTTTTACTAACTACTTTTTTATATTCATGAGCAGAGTGTCTTTCGGAAATAGTCTCTCTATCCCTTCGAAATAGGGGTAAGGTTTGCGTACACTCTATTTTTATCAGACCCAACTTGTGAGATTTTATTAAGTTGTTGTTGTTCTTTACATCTATATTTCTTTACCCTTTTTACCTTTTAATTTTTGTTGATATTGATTTACCTTATTGAGAAACCAGAAATATAGTAGTAACAATTTCTAAACCCAATTAGTTGTTTTATTGTGTTTCAGTGTCCTTGAATTTTCTCTTCCTTGTTTAGTTTTGGTTAGACGAAAATGCATTAAATGTAAAAGCTTGATGTAGTACTTAACCACGTCATAAATGAAGTTACGAAAGAGAGAAAACCCAAGAGACAACTTGGAACTAATAATTGCATAAAGGAAAGGTACCAGGAACTAATATAGGAGCAACACAGACAATTCGATGCACAAAGTATTTCGCGTTCACTTAAAATCAAAGAGAGAGTTGCACCCCCAAAAAGTGTGATATGAATAGTGCACTCTAATGCAAACATTAAATGTTATTTTCATAACTCAAACCCGTAATCCATAAATTACATGGAAATAACTTTACCGGCTTCCGGACTCCCCTTCTATAGCACAAGCAAGAGACGCTAAAATTAGAATAGATAAAACATACACTTGGAGTATACACTCAAAAATCAATAAATCTTTATTTCACTTGGACTTTAATTAAATAATTCCTCGTTTATTTTTTATTTTGCGCTCCGTTTAAAAAATAAAGTATGTATTTTACAATTTCACTCGTAAAAATGATAGCATTTCAAAAAGCATTTGAGAAATAATTTGAAAAATGAGTAGTTAATGATAAAGGTAAAATAAGAAGAAAAATATTTCTTTCTCTTGTTAAAATGAATAAGTAAAAGTGATAATGTATTTTAGGTTTTAATTTTGAGACAGACCTTGGAGTCTAAAGGTTTCAAGTTGACCAGAACCAAAACCGAATACCTGGAGTGCGAATTCAGTGAGGGGACCCATGAAGCAGAAGTAGAGGTAAAACTTGATGCTCAATTTATCCCCAAGAGAGCTAGTTTTAAGTATTTCAGATTTCATTATCCAAGGTAACGTGGAGATTGACGAAGATGTCACACATCGTATCGGAGCGGGATGAATGAAATGGAGACTCGCTTCTGGTATTTTATGTGATAAAAATGTGTTGCCAAGACTTAAGGGTAAGTTTTATAGATGGTTGATTCGGCCGACTATGCTATATGGGGCTGAGTGTTGGCTAGTCAAGAACTCCACGTGCAAAAGATGAAAGCAACAGAGATGAGGATGTTGAGATGGATGTGTGGGTGTACCACGAGAGATAAGATTAAGAATGAAGCTATCCGGGACAGAGTGGGAGTAGCCTCCGTGGAGGACAAGATGCAGGAGTCGAGGCTGAGATGGTTCGGACATGTTAAGAGGAGAAGCATTGATGCTCATGTTAGGAGATGTGAGACGTTAGCTATGACGAGTTTGAGAAGAGGTCAAGGTAGGCCTAAGAAATACTGGGGAGAGATGATTAGACAGGACATGAAGTTGCTTTAGCTCACTGAGGACATGACCTTTGATAAGAGGGTGCGGAGGTCGAGGATTAGGGTAGAGGGCTAGTGGGTAGTTGTTTAGTTGCTCACGGATAGTCTTAGTAACACGCATGTCCCTTCATAATCTTAGATTTTTATTGCGTTATGTGGTTTTGTTCGTCTCATGTATTGTATTTCCCGTTGCTATTATTTGGTTTTACTTATTCTTTATCTCCCGCTTTTTCTTCTCTCTTCCTTTCTTGCTTTTCTTCTTCTTCTCACCCTTTTCGAGCCGAGAGTTTATTGGAAACAACCTCTCTAAAACTTGCATTAGGTAGGGGTAAGGTCTGCGTATAAACTACCCTCCCCAGACCCCACGTTTTAGGAATATACTGGGTTTGTTGTTGTTGTTAGTGATGGACATATTAACCGAAAAACCGTACCGTACCGAACTAATTCGATACTTCGATATTCGTATTGGTATATTAATATTTCGGTACTTCGATTCGATTCTCAATATTAGAGTATCAATATTTCGGTAATGCGATATAAGTTAATACGTGAATTCTTCTGAGTGCTCAAGCTTGCGGCTTCCCTTGACGTTGGATTCCACATCTGCAGACCCATAAAGAATTGACTCAACATGAGGAGGTTTTAGATTATTCTTGATATCTTTGTGTTTATTTTCTTTTAATATTCAAAATGGCTCTCTTCCGCCAGTAAGTGAGCCCTCTTATTATTTTTCTTTTTCTTATGGGGTTCCCTTCTGCGTCTGGCCTCTACTTGGATTGTACGCTCTTAGTCTCTTATTGTCAATAATTCTTTTTCTCCTTTTTCTATATTTCAAGAATAAATTAATTATTTTTTACCTACATTACCCTTGAAGTAAATAGTGTTGGAGTATGCGTTAGAAGTATTTATGTGAATAGATAGTAAAAGTTAATATAATCAATTTTATTACTAATTAATATTAAAAAATGAATTTTTTAATTTGTATAAAAATAACTAAAAAATCACTTGTTTTGGACCGAAGGAGTATCAACTATTAGGGGTAAAAATGAAAACTGATGGGTAAGAGATATGATGAACGGTTTTCGAATCGTGCGCAAGCAATCTGTTACGCGGCGCCTTCCTGAGATGCTTTGGAAGGGCGACGTAAAGCTAAGCAACCAATGTC
>ML249640.1:148116-198866 GCA_005239495.1 Nicotiana undulata | reverse complement strand
GGGTAGAGTTAGGTTTTTGGGAAAATTGGGTGATTCAACCTCAATTTGGGGTCGGATCTTGAAGCAAATCATATATTTTAACTCGTGGGGTTATGGGTGATTGGATTTTGGTCTGAACCTCGAGTTTGGACCAAGCAGGCCTGGGGTCGAATTTCGATAATTTTGGAAGAATGCTAGAAATTGAATATCTAGTTTATGGGATTGTGTTATCGAGTCTTTATTGATATTATTTAATTAATTATGCCTAGATATCGTTGTTTTGGAGTCGGATTATAAAGGAAAGACGGTCTTAGAGGGTTGATTGCTATACTTTGGACCGAGGTAAGTGTCTTGCCTAACTTTGGTGAGGGAATAGGTATTATTTTCTATGTGCTAAGTGATTATCAAGTTCATTGCATAGGTGAGGTGACGAGTACCTATGAAATGTGTGTCAAGCATGCTCGTGAGTCTATTTTGATAGAAATTGCAGTATTTCTTCCATGTTTACCATATTATGAGATTGTCTTTACTTGGTAAATTATTCTTGATTGAAAGTATTGGCTGTTGAGCTTGAGAAGTGTTGATACGAATGATAATGCAAGTGTAGAGTATGCGATTGAGGTGATTGGTTATAGTTGAGACCCTTGCCGGGCATTTATTGAGTTATTAATTGATGTTTTCCCCTTGCCGGGTGATTTGAACTGTCTATTTCCACTATGTTGTACTACTTGCCATTATATATGTTATTGTTTGGTGAGGAAGAGTGTAAAGCACGAAGGGTGATGTCGTTTCATGATATATGATTACATTGCATAGAGAGGAAGAGTGTAAAGCACAAAGGGTGATACCGTGCCATGAGTTTTATTGATTATAAGCACGAAGGTTAATGTCGTGCCATGATTTTTATTGATTATAAGCACGAAGGTTAATGTCGTGCCATGATACCTTGTACATTGCATTGTGAGGAAGAAAGTAAAAGCACGAAGGGTGATGTCGTGCCATGATATTTGATTACATTGCATTGTGAGGAAGAGAGTAAAAGCACGAAGGGTGATGTCGTGCCATGATACTTGATTACATTGCATTGTGAGGAAGAGAGTAAAAGCACGAAGGGTGATGCCGTGCCATTGTTTACATTTCTGGTACTTATACTTGTTTTGTTGGCTATTGTGATAGATTGCCTCCCTTGCTTACTTCTATCTATCAATTTGACTGCTTCAATTCACTTGTTTCCCCTAACTGCTCCCGTATCCCTTACTTGTCTGCTTATCTCTTGCCTTGTATCATCCCTGTTATCTGCTGTAGAATAGGACAGGTTATCGTTATTGTCAAGTCTAGCCTCGTCACTACTTCGGCTGAGGTTAGGCTCGACACTTACTCAGTACATGGGATCAGTTGTACTGATGCTACACTGCACTTCTTAATGTTGTGCAGACCCCGCATCCGGACCTAGTGGACCGCGTTGAGGAAGTCACCTTCAGTCCACACAGAGCTTCAAGGTATACCCGCTGGCGTTCGTGGGCCTTGGTGTCTCTCCTGCCTTTGGATTCTTCATTGTCTTACCCTTTTTTTCTAGTTTCAAGACAATTATATATTTCTTTTTCAGACACTGTATTTAGCACTCAGTTTAGATAGTCCATGAGGTTGTGACACCCCGGTTTTGGGTATGCGACGTTATGTATCCTATTTTATTTCACTTTGCATTTTGAATTCCTATTACATTTCTTCTGTTAAAGTTATGGATTATGTTGGTTATTTCAGTTCATATTTGAAGGGCATCAATTTTTTTTACCATTGAATTGATTTGAAAAATATTAATGTGTAGTATACGTTGGCTTGTCTAGAGGGTTCACCGTTAGTCGCAGTCATGGCCCGAAGGTGGGATTTCGGGTCGTGACAATATTGGATCCCCTTGTATCAATCCTCTTTTGCCTTTTATATCCACATAGCATCCTCCATTTAGATTAATACAGTATCTTGTTGTAGTTATGCATTCCATTACCCATCCAATGAACTTAACTGGGAAGTTCAAAACAAATAGCATTTATCTTACAAACTCCCATTCAATCGAGTCATATGCTTTCTTCAAGTCCATCTTTATCAAGCTGCTCTTAGTTGTATTCTTCCTATTATATAGTCTGACTAAATCCTGACAAATCAATATGTTTTTCACAATTGTCCTTCCTTCTACAAAAGCACTTTGGTTCTGTGATATTATCCCAGGTAGTATTTCCTTCATTCTGTTGCAAAGCATATTCGATATGATCTTGTACACCACATTGCAGCAAGCTATAGGTCTGTAGTCTCCTACTGTTGTTACATGGTTAGTCTTTGGTATCAGTGTTATTGTTGTTGAGTTCATTGCTCTGAGCATCTTCCCATTTTGAAAGAATTCCAGAACTGCCTCTGCAATATCCCCCCCTATGATGCTCCAGGTATCTTTGAAGAACTGGCTCCCATATCCATCAGGCCCTGGTGCTCTTGTGCCTTCTATTCCCCACAAAGCTTCTTTAATTTCCTACAATGTAAATCCTTTCACCATTTGTGCTTTCTGTTCTTCTGATATTATAGGCCCTGCTTGTACTAGTTTGATTACTACATGATTCATATTCTTCTTATCAGATCCTAGTAGATTTTCGTAGAATTCCACAAATGCCTCAGTCACCTCCTTTGTTGATTGCACTATGTCTCCTTTGCTATTCTGTATAGTGAAAATTCTGGTCGCCATTCTCCTTGGCTTAATCACAGAATAGAAATATTTAGTGTTCATATCCCCTTGTTGAATCCATTGGACTTTATTTTTTTGCTGTAAAAACTTCAGTTTTGCTTCTTTCCAGTATATGTACTCCTTTGTCAGTTGCTTTTCCTCTAAACTTAATCTTTCATTCCTGGGATCTCTCTGTATCTTCTCCTGGAATTCAAGCAGTTTTTCCAACTAGCTTTCTTCCTTCTTTTCCACATCACTAAATCTATCTTTGTTCAATTGTCTTAACACCTTCTTTAGACTATTCAGCTTCCCTACTATCTTGTACATTTTTGTTCCTTGTATTGGTTGTTTCCAACTTTTTCCTACCCTGCTCAGAAATGATGCATCCATGCTCCACATGTTGTGGTATCTGAAAGCCTTCTGCCTTATATTATCATTCCCTTCCCATTGTATTATTGTTGGGCTATGGTCATATTCCCCTAGTAGTAGATATTGTACTTCAGCAGCTGGTAAATTGTTCATACAATCTGTGTTTATGAACACTCTATCAATCATGCTCATCACTCTGTCTTTCCCTTCCTACTTATTGCACCATGTATAATAGCACCCTGATGATTTCATTTCCTGCAACCCACTATATTCTACACACTCTTTCAAATCTTTAATTTATGCATATGTTACTTTGCTTCCCACTCTTTCCTCTTTATTAAGTATTGAATTCAGATCTCCCATTATTTCCCATGCTCCTTCTACCTGATCTGCTATCTTCTTAATATCCCTCCACAACTCAGTCCTTAGTGCTTGGTCATTGAAGCCACAAATCATTGTAATACTCATTATTTTCCCTATGCTGCTATGTTTTACTTTACTATGTATCAATTGTTCTGTCACCATCTCTATATGTATACTGAATATGTGTGGTTTCCACAACAACCATATCCTCCTGCATTATGTTTTACATGATTAGTAATATATGACCATCCAGTACAAAGATTAAGAGCAGCTTTGTTAGCTTTGGCTCTCTTAATCTTTGTTTCTAGGAGCCCAAACAGTCCAACATGTTGCCTCTAAAGGAAGATGTTCATTTCCTTCTGCTTTGTTATTCTGTTTAGGCCCCTAGCATTCCAAAATCCCACCCTATCCATTAGGGTGTTGGGGTTGAGGCCCTCCCACCTTCCCTGTTATTCCCCTTTCTTCAGTTTTTGATCTTTTTCCATTCCCTTTATCTTCATCCTCTGTTCTCCTGCTATTCATATTGATGTTCCTGCTTTGATAATTGCCTTTGTTTCTCCATGTTTTTTTCCCTTGCACCATATGCCATTTTTCTTGTTCAGTTGCATTCCTACCAGTTCCCTCTACTTGCTGTATTATTTCCTTTTGTTTCTCTATAATCTGTCATGTTTCCTTATCATTTCCTTGTTTATTGTCTTCATGTATTCCTTTTCTGTTTTTCTCCTTTGCAGCTTCCTCTCTTAATTGTTTCCTGCAATCCTTCATATTGTGTCCATAGTTACTATAAGTTGGGCAATAGATTGGCTTCCATTCATACTTCACTTCCTGTTCTATAATTGCTCCCCATTCATTCTCAAACATGATCACATCCGGATACTCTTGGTCATCCTTCACTTCTACTAGTATTCTAGCAAATTGAAGTCTTTGTTTATGTGTTGTAGCTCTATCCGCTTTCAATGGATTCCCCACCATTCCCGCTTTTTTGTTAGAGCATTTTGTCTCCAGATTCACTAGTCTAATCCACACAGGTATTTTCTCAACCATCTGTTTATTGAACTTAACATCTGGTCTCCACGGCTTCACCACCATAGGTTTTCTATCAAAAATTCGTATTCCTTCTTCAACTGCTTTTTCTTTCCTCTCAATTGAGTGAAATCTCACAATGAATACTCCACGATTTACTTGTGCAATTTTATCAATTCCTAGTTTTCCCCAAATCCGTTTGAAATATCCTTCCATTACAGTTTGAGGTGGATTAGATCCTAACACATAGCATATAACTGCTGATTTCCAGTATATTAGTTCCTCCTTAATGTCATCCATGGTGATTTTCACATTTCCTGTTGATTGTTGTCCTCTCTTCTCAGTTAAGTCATATCCTTCACTTGATTCATCATTTCCTACTATTTTACTCCAATTCCCCCAGTTTTAGGTGAATTTTCATGGCTAAGTTCCTCAGTTAAATTCAACTTGTTTACCTCATTTTCTGTTTGATCTACCCAGGAACTGCTGATCGGTGAGATTTCCTCCATGATTGCCGGTGTTTCCATCGATTTCTCCAAATCTAGTGGTTGAATTCTTTGAATTGCATTTAGATTTCTGAATTTCCTTGCTTCCGATGACTGTGGTACCTTCCGTGTGTCTCTGCTTATTATTCCTATCTGAATTGTGCTCCTTCCTCCTCCAGATTTTTTCTTCCTCGCCATTTCAGTTGCCTAAGAAGAAGTTTATTTTCTAGAGAGAGAAAGTTTATTTTCCATAATTACTTACCCGCAGACTCTTAACTAGTGGTCTAGTTTTGAGAGTCAAATTTTGGTTGTTAACAACGTTAAAAAACACAAATACTTTTCCACTATTGGTTCAAATTTAGGTTGTTAATAACCTTGCTTGCCTAATTAGGTA
The DNA here is from genome assembly GCA_005239495.1 of Nicotiana undulata. NCBI lineage: Eukaryota > Viridiplantae > Streptophyta > Magnoliopsida > Solanales > Solanaceae > Nicotiana > Nicotiana undulata. The sequence continues at coordinate 193,546 of ML249640.1, read as the reverse complement.
CTTGCATGGACATTTGAAATTTAAGTTACGTACGTGTAAAACGTGTTAGAGCAGTCCGTACTAAGAACACAAACAATGCATGAGATTTTGTAGTGGAAGTTTGTTTTGACTTAGCATGTGTGGGCCCACGAATTTTCCATTTTGAATCAAAGACAACCTGTGTTAGTAGATTAGCTATATTTTAATTACTAGAATATTAATTAATTACTCTATTTGTTTCAATTTAGATTATTTAGTTTGACGTGACACAAAGTGTAAGAGAGAAAAAAAAGACTTTTGAACATGTGGTGCTAAAAGCAGTCATGATATTTGTGTGACTATAAAAGTTTCTCGTTAAAGATAAAGTAGTAAAATGAAAAGTTAAAACTAAATTATTTCTAAATATAGAAATGTATTATTCTTTTTTGAACGGACTAATAAGGAAAGTGTGTCATTTAAATTAAAAGAGATGGAATAATATTTGGCATACGATTTTAACCTGTAAATATCATACAAGTAATTGAATCGTCAAGCGCGGATCTAATAAATAAGGTGCGAGTTCATCTGAACCTACTAACTGTGTTAAGGTCGCGCATATATTATAAAACATCCTACTAAATAAGAACAAATAATAGATTTCGAACTCAATAAATTAAAAGAATATGATAAAATCTAACTATGAACCCTTAAAATTCAAATCCTGTATCTGCTTGTGCTAATAGTGTAAATGTTTTTCACACCTTTTTGTTGCATAGAACCCAAACCAAAAGGGGCACTCTGGTGCACGAAGCATTCCTATTCACACAGAGTCTAAGAAAGTCGCACCACAAGATGTGTGATATAGACAGCCTACTCTGATTCAAGCATCAATGGCTGATTCCACGGCTCGAACCCGTAATCTATAGGTCATATGGAGATAACTTGCTCCAAGGCTCCCTTCTGCGTAGAACTTACATCAATGGCCGATTTCACAGTTCGAACCCGTAATCCCGGTCGACGAAGATAAATTTACCATTGCTCCAAGCCTCGTCCCCATAGAACAGATCAAATTATTTTCATAAATATAGAAGCTATCATTTCTCTATAAATAGAACTAGAGCCCTTGCATATTCCAACATCCAGGAAAATCAAGACATAATCTTTTAGCTTTTCTCTTTGCCATTCTCATGGATTCCTCATCAGTCTCCTCCATTGAATCTTTAGTCAATGAGATCAAGAAAGAGATGTTCTCAAACCAAGAATTTAACACTTTTGTTACCCCAATATCTGCTTATGACACTGCTTGGTTGGCCATGATTCCTTATAATAATCAAGAAGAAGCCATTAATGGTCATTCTTTTTCTGGCCCTATGTTTAAGAGTTGCTTAAATTGGATTCTCAACAACCAAAATGAGCAAGGATTTTGGGGAGAATCCAATGGTGAAAATCTTCCCACCATTTATGCTCTCCCTACTACTCTTGCTTGTATGATAGCACTCAAGAAATGGAATGTGGGTGAAACCAACGTCAAAAAAGGTAAACCAACTTATACATGTATATATATATGTTGTTCGGATTTTCGGAAATATTGTCGGGTATGTGTTATATCCTCAAAAATGCATAACTTTTGGAGGATATATATATCTAACATAAACTCGGCGATATTTTTGTAAGACCAAACAACATAGACCTAGATTAATTATATGGATTTCTTGTCCTACTTTTTAAATTATCCATTTACTCTAATTTTTAATCGACATGCAAAAGAGAAAATCATTTATCACCTCGACCTTTTGAATGGAAAGTGTTACAAATATGTTACTGTCTCGTCTAAAAGTTTAAGCTCTAAAACTTTGTTTTGAAAATGAGCGGCGGAGAGCTTTGAACACATGATTTTTGTTTGTTCAATCACTATGTTGAAATGTGTAATTATCATATTATCTAAAAGATTAAGCGGTTAGAAAGAGTATATATTTACACGTTATTATATCTTTTAAGTTACTTATTTTGAAATCAAAATAAGTTAAGATAGAATTTATTAATATTATATTTTGTTGTAAAGATTACTTTTCATGTTGTGATTTTTCAGGTTTGAAATTTATTCATGCTAATACGGAAATAATTCTGAAAGAGAATTCTCAACAATTTCCACGTTGGTTCATCATTGTTTTCCCTGCAATGGTTCAACTTGCTAAATCAGTAGGCCTGGAGATTATTTTTGTGAATGGATCAGAAAGATTACTTTCGGACATTGCAATGAAAAGGAAAGTAATTCTTGAAAGGTGAGTAATTAATTTACCCTAGTAGGCGAGTATTGGTTTGATCGGATCCACTAGCTTTTGTTTAAACAGTATATTTCTGATTAAAATTCGTTAGATATGCACAAATATTAAATTTAGAATCTTGTTATTAATACTTGAAGTCGTTGTTTTCAAATCCAGACTCATAAAATTAAAATTCTAGTTTTGCTTCCGAAGTAACTGTATTTAACATGACGTACGTACGGTAAAGGATTAAATTTTGCTTTTTTTGTTCTATAATTATTTGATGTGACATGATCATGTACGACGTTCAAGATTCCATTATCTATTTTTAAAGAACTAAAATCACTTATTCATGATCTCATATTGTATGGTGGATCTCGAAAGATACGAGAGGTCTTAATAAGTTAAAATTTAAGTTCTATATACTGACCATTATTATTTTTTTATTTTTTTATTTTATTTCAGTGAAAAGCGAATGGATGTGAGAGCAGGGCATGATCAACCTCTTTTGGCATATCTAGAGGGCTTGCCAGATTATGTTTTGAATCAAAAAGACCAAATCCTAAAACATCTAAGTCAAGATGGTTCTTTATTTCAATCTCCATCTGCTACAGCACAAGCATTCATGGCCACAGGAAACCAAAAATCTCTTGAATACCTCATGTCCATTGTTCATAAGTGTCCAAATGGAGGTTTGTGAAATAATATTTTAGTACTAGAATTTTTTTGATAATGATAGTGTCTAGTTTAGACTCCCTGAGCCGAGAGTCTATCGGAAATAACGTCTCTGCCTGTACAAAGTACGGGTAATTAGGTCTGGATATATAATATCCTCTCCACACCCTATTTGTGAGATTACACTAGGCTCGTTGTTATATAGTGTCTAGATTAGCTTGTACTCACCTCAACTATAGAAAAACGTACGTGTTTAACTCATAAAGAATTTTGATATGTTCGATCTTTAAAGTTCTTAATATTAAACACATTGGGTTCTAAATGTAATTGTATTAATTATGTAATATTTTTTCACGTATAAATATATATTTCGTTTCAGAATCTTTTAGCAAAATATAAGCTTCATTCGTCTCTAACCAGCACAAATACTAAGTAACTATATATATACCTACCTAATTTTAAAAATAATTCACTTAGTATTTTTTTGTCTTCGTTGAAATTTGAATTTATTTTTTTTACGATTTTTGTTCATTTTATTGACTATTAAAATAATTTGACTCTTTTTTGCAGTACCTTCAAGGTTTCCAGTGGATGAAGAGCTAATAAAGCTTTGCATGATTGACCACATTCAAAGAATGGGATTGGCTAACCACTTTAACAAAGAGATTGAACAGATTCTTGGCCAAGTTTATAAGAATCAAATGAAGAATAACCAGAATGAGTATTTATCAGAAATAACTACTTTATCTGAGAGATTATACAAGGACTCATTGGCTTTTCGACTTCTCCGTTTGCAAGGCTATAAAATAAATGAAGGTATGTTTATTAGAAATGAAAAACATTAGTATATGAGTGTATTTGGCACCAAACATGTATTCCATGCAAACATGTATATGAGTCTAATATTTAGTACTCAAACATGTATAAATTTTCAAAAAATATCTTTTTGAAAAAACATATTCCATGCAAGATTAATGTTTTCCTACCAACACACTTATTTCGTCCTACCAACACAGTTTACTATGTGTGTACTTTCTCTTTCTGTACCAATACACTTTATTATGTGTGTACTATTTCTTCTGCAATAACCAGTGACCTGTAAGAAGGGAGCAACGTTGTGTCTATGTAAGTTATAGCTCAAAGGTTCAAGTCGTGAAATTAGCCACCGATACTTTCATCATGATAGGATGCTTACATGGGTGCAGCGCCCTTCCCCGAACCCTGCATAACCGCGGGATGCTTTGTGTATCGGGTTGTCCTGTAATAACCATTGACCTACAGGAAGGGAGTCTTAATTAAGATGTCTCTATGTAACCTATATATAGGTCACGGTGTCGTGCCGTGGAAGCAGACACTAATCATACCTCTTTGGGGTTCGGCCCTTCCCCGGGCGTAACCGCGGGATGCTTTGTGCTTCGGGCTGCCTTTAATAACTAGTGACCTATAGAAAAGGAGCCTTGGAGCAGCGATAAAGATGTCTCTGTGTAACCTATAGGTTACGGTTTCGAGTCGCGGAAGCAGCTACTAATGCTTGCATTAGGCTGTCTACGTCACACCTCTTTGGGATGCGGCGACTACCTTTTTTTAATTTCTTCTGCAATGACTAGTGAAATTTTAAGAAATATTTCCTTTTCTTTTACTCCAATTGCAGGAAGTTTTTGTTGGTTTATTCATCAACCACAGATAATGGCCTACATAGAAGAGAATGAAGAAAGTTTTACATATGTGATGTACAATGTGTACAGAGCTACAGATCTCATGTTCAAAGGAGAAACTGAAATGGAGAAAGTACGATCTTTTGCCAGAAATTTTGTTGAACGTTCAATGAAACTCGTGAACAATGAGGACAACTTATTACTACTTCCTTCACTTCAAAAAGTGGTAATTATCAACTTTACCTTTTTTACTTTTTATGAGGAAAATATATAACTTTAGGTTAAATGTGCAGGCTAGTGAATTTACTGTTTTAATTAACCCTATATGTCCACATATTTGATTAACTTTTGGAACATAAAAAGTACTCCTACCATTTTTTATTTGCCCGAAATTAGAAATGGAGCTAGTGTTTTAGCTGTTAGTTCGGTACAACTCAATAGCTTTGACCAAAATTATATATTACTAAGTAATTTAGTAAAAATATTTATTAAATATGTATAAATTATTTATTCAGAACTCAGTAAGTTATCTTTTATCGAATTCAAAACTCATAAACATAAACTTCTGAATTCGTCTCAGTCCGAAATGAAACTATTACTGGTGTATATTTAGGTGATATTTGTGCATTATGCTCTTTTACAATTTATAATCTTAGAGAATACTCTTTTTAGATCTATTATGTGTAAATGACAGATCTCTACGTGTAAAAATAAATCTCCCATGTGTAAAAAAAAGATAGAGTAAATTAAAAAATAAATTTTTAAAGAGACAGAAAACCAATTGATCCGTGATTTGCAGTATAGAATAAAAGAATGAAGGGATTTCTATACAAATAGCCAACCAAATTCAGTGTTTACTTTTAGTAGCCGGTATATACAGATTATACATTGATTATTTTTTATTACACATATATTATATATTATATATTAATTATACGTATATTATATATTTATAGATTATTTTTATTTAAGCGGTTGGGTAGTTGGGTAGTTGGGTTAATTTTTCGAGAATGAATTGGGTCCACCAGTTCCCAATGTAAGTCATGTCAATTCACACGTGCTTTTTGGGGAAAATGTTTATGTACTCTATATATATATATATATATATATATATATATATATATATATGTATAAATTGTTAATGAGTCATTCCTACATTTATTTTTAGTTATTACTAGTATTAATAATTATAAGTTATGCTCCCAAGTACCAATAACAAAAGAAATTAAAACTAACAACGTAGTGTTTTCTTTCAAATAATGACAAAATTGTGGTTTAATTAAGTTATTGAACTGGGCAACAAGACGTGCCAATACATAATATTTTCTTTCTATCAATTAAATAAATAATTGTTTTTTTTATTCATATGACATGCTAATTTTGGTTTTTTTTTTTTTTTATAAAAGATTAAGCATGAGTTGAATGTTCCGTGGGTTGCTCGACTAGAACATCTTGATCACAGATTATGGATTGAATTAAGTCAATCTCTCCCTCTTTCAATGGGAAAATCCACAGATTATTGGTACGTATATTCAAAATTATATTGGTTACAAATATTATATAATATGGTAAATATATCGACATCAAATTTAAATGTGACATTTTCTTTTCTTAATATATTTCATTAGGTTTTCTTGTCTGCACAATGACAAATTGGTGAAACTAGCAGTGCAAAATTACGAATATCGGCAGTCAGTTTACAGGACAGAATTGGAAGAACTCAAGAGGTACAAACATAATTTTTACCATATTACAATATAAAATATTTAATTGTTACGTCACTTAAAAGATAATTAAATTAATTATCTTAATATATGACATTAGTAACTTGAAAAATATAAGATTGATTACAATAGTAGAAAGTTAAAGGCATTGATAGCGTTAAAATTTACAGTATTCATGTATATAAACTAAACTATATTATGGGACCGTTTGTCCATAGATTTTGTTTCAGATTTTTTCTTATAAAAAAACGTGTTTGTCCATGAAATTTTATAAGTTTTAGTAGATTTTCCGGGAGAACTTTTTTCCCTACTCACAAAACTGCAATATATTTTTTTCAAGTGAAATGCATGTCCAAACATACTTTCAAATATCATTTTTCAACTTAACAGCAAATACTACTTTTTATGTCCAAACGCCCACTATATTGAGAGAAATTCAAAAATAGCCAGATTTACATGTGGTCAGTCTAAAAGAGCCGTAGTCTCAAAAGTAATCGAAATTTAGTCACTTTTATGTAAAGATAAATCTTAACAAAAACATTGTTCAAAATCCGAAAAAATACTCCAGCATAATATACTGGAAGTCCAGTATAATATACAGGTCCAGCATAATATGCTGGAAGTTCATACACAGGTGCTCAAATCTCCAGTATATTATGCTGGAACTTTCCGCGTGCTGGAGTTCCAGCATAATATGCTGGAAATTCATACGCAGGTGCATCAATTTCCAGTATATTATGCTGGACCGGTCCGTGTTGCAGCAAGATAGTGGTTATTTTTCAATGACATTCCAAACACTGGCTAGTTTTGAATGATAAGTCCGAAAACTGGCTATCCCGTGATATTTTTACCACTATACTACATCAATCAGGTCATTATAATAAGGTTAATAATTAATATTGTTGGATAATTTATAGGTGGTCGAAAGAGAAAGGCCTTGTAGACATTGGATTTGGGCGAGAGAAAACTACATATTCCTATTTTGCAAGTGCAGCTAGCAGCAGCAGTTTTCTACCTTTTGATTCTTTACTTCGATTGGTTGTTGCAAAATGTTCCATAGTTATTACAGTTGCTGATGACTTTTTTGACGAGGAAGCTTCTTTAAGTGACTTGCAAATCTTAACCGACGCTGTACAAAGGTAATTACAAATAAATCTCTATGATAATCGTTAACTCGTAACCTAATAAAATAGTACTAACTAAATTGTTATCATATTTACATAGGTGGGATGGAAGTAGCCTTGATGGCCCTAGTAAGATCATATTTGATGCACTTGATGATCTTGTGAGCGATGTTGCTAAGTTATACCACCTTCGACACGCAATTGACATCACGCCAGAACTTCGACATCAGGTAAGTTAATGACGAAACTGAATACGTAAAGTTTAAATTCTGAATCTGTTGAGTTTTATGTCGCGAATAAGAGTTGTTGTTTTAACAGTGGCAGGAGACATTTCTTGCATGGATGATGGAAAGCACGTGGAGTAATAATGTAGCCATGCCATCTAGGAATCAATACCTAGAAATTGGCATGATATCAATTGGTGCACATATTTTAGTTCTTCACGCTGCTTCTCTTGAAAATCCAAGTTTGCCAAGGGAAAAACTTAAGCCAATTAATGGCCAATATGAAAATATTACAAAGTTGCTAATGGCCACCACTCGTTTGTTGAATGACATCCAAAGCTATCAAGTAAGTTCTATCTCATCTCAAAATAATTTTTTATAATTACTTCATTTTATACCCCACTAGTAAAATTTTATTGGGTCGTTGTTGTTGTCATGATTTTAGGAAAGTGATGTCACTTTGTATTACAATTGAGTAGGCACATAGGTTTAAATTTGAGATAGGAACAGTGGTACACATATGATTTTGGAAAGGGAAAAAGGCTAATATTGTCCCTATACTATCGAAAATTAGTCGCATTTATACCTGTTTTTACTTTCGGGCTAAAATTGTCCCTACCGTTAACAAAGTAGGCAAAATTGTCCTTAACCCTAACAGATTTCCTACGTGGCACCTTGAAACAGAAGAGGGGTCCTACTGCCACGTAGGAAATCTGTTAGGGTTAGGGACGATTTTGCCTACTTTGTTAACGGTAGGGACAATTTTAGACCGAAAGTAGAAACGGGTATAAACGTGACTAATTTCGATAGTATAGGGACAATTTTGGCCTTTTGCCCTTTTGGAAAAGTAGTGTCGGCTTATTATCGCAATTCAATCAGCACATAAATTCAAAATTTGAGATACGAACTTAGTTTGTGGCACGAATATAGTTTTAGGAGAGTGGTATCGGCTTATTGTCACAATTCAATCAACACATAAGTTTAAGTTTGATATAGGAACTCAGGCATTGGCACGCATATGCTTTTAGAAAAGTGATAGTGTCCCAATTCAATCAACACATAAGTTTAAACTTGAGATAGTAACTTCGGCAGTGACACACATATGATTTTAAAAAAGTGGTGTTGGTTTATCTATCACAATTCAATCAGCACATAGGTCTAAATTTGAGGTAGAAATATAAGCAGTGACACACATATGATTTTTAAAAAGTGGTGTCGATTTATTGTCACAATTCAATCAGCACATAAGTTTAAATTTGAGGTTGTGGAGTTTTTATAAGGTTTTACTTCCACTATTTTTCAAGTTGTGTTTGTCTATATATTTAAACTGGATTATGCGCGTGCACACACGCACACTAAACAATAAACAATTCATATGAAATATGAGTATATTAACTTTTGTAAATTGCATGATTTTATTGATATGCAGAAAGAATGTGAAGTAGGGAAAATGAACTACACATTACTTCACATGAATGAAAATCCAGGGGCGCAACTTGATGATTCAATTGAATATGTGAAAGAGATATTGGCCAACAAGAAGAAAGAATTTCTTGAAAATGTTCTAATGGATGGATTCAATGATATGCCAAAGACATGCAAACTTCTTCATCTTTCATGCCTAAATGTATTTCACATGTTCTTCAATTCATGCAATTTATTTGATACAAAAGCAGCAATTCTTGAAGATATAATGAGAGCAATTTACATTCCTCTTCAAGAACAAACCTCAGTTCCACCTTTAAAACCTTCTCCAATTTTAACACCTCAAGAAAAGAAGAAGAACAAGAAGAAGAAGATTGAGAATATTCCAACTAAAGTTTCTGCTTGTCTCAATGGGAGAAACTTCAAACACCAAGTTGGAATTGGCATAAGTTTTGTTGGAAGTAAAGCTCCTAAGAATATTAATCCTTTTGGTTGGTATACAAAAGGATTTGCTTCACAAAAGTTAAGTTCATGTTTCATATGATTCCTTAGTAATTATTCTTTACTTATATTATTGTTATTCTTGTCTGCTATGTAATATTGTAGTGAAAAAAGAGTGATTGTAAAAGTAACTTGTGCCAGAAATTGGACAATCAACTCTTTTAAGATTGTATTAATGAATCTATATTTCAAGATTCTTTAGTATTATATGTTATTCTTTAGTTTCATTCCTATTCAAATCTCTAACAGTTATATTGAGGAAGTTAATTTCTTAGTCGTTTGTGAAACGACCATGAAGAAAAAAAAGCAGTCTGGTGCACAAGGTATTATGTATTCACGTAGGGTCCAGAGAAAGGTTGCGTCGTAAAAGGTATAATGTAGACTGCCTACTCTAATGCAAGCATCAGTGGCTGCTTCCACGGCTCAAACTCGATTTGCAACTTTTGATTACAATATATAGTAAATTTTGGCTTAAATTTGATTACAACTTGAGTAATAAAGTTGGCCTGCAAGGTAATTGCAACTTGTAGTAAGTTAATTTGCAAATTGAGTACGTTCTACTTGATTACAACATGGAGAAAATGACTAGTTAGCAGAAAGCCAGAAACTGATTAACAAAGTACTGTTTAGCTTGTATACGGCCAAATCGGAGAGTCCGGTTTTAAGGTCACCGTGGCACTAAGGGCCCGACCTTGAGAAGCTCGAGGTAGAATCTAAATTCTGGGGAGTTCGACCCCGGGGTATGTCCCTCGAGGGATCTTATCGAAGGATTCATTTGTGATCGATCTCGGAGCAGTACGAATCGATGACCATCATGGAAAAGCGAGAAATTCCCAAGGGCACGTGGTTAGAGTTGACCAAGTCTGTAAGAATAGTACAATTCCGTACTAAGCCACTAAATAGACGTACCAGTTGTATTTCTTTGTAATAATTACACATGTACTATGTTGGGATTCTCCCTCCTATATAAAGGGGAACTTTGTCATTTTGTAACATACATGATATTCAATACAACAAGAACATTCTCTGCTCTCTAACTCAAACACACTCAACAATTGTTCTATAGATTTATTGCTTTCATTTATTGTGTTCATTAATTGTTCTTCATTTATTGCTCATTATTGATCATAAAGGGCTACCCTCGAGGCCCTCAACACCGTTATTCCCTCATTGATCGCCCACTATTAAGCACTATAACTCGACCTCGAGGCCCTGTCTTGGTCGGCTCGAGACCCTGCCTTGTGATAGCTTGGTTTGCATATCACAATTTTCCTTTACTCTGACCTTACTTTTCTTACTCACACTTAGCATCTATTGCCTAACAACTAGTATTAAAATAAATCATGTATTTTTAGAATCACAAAATCAAATATAATTGTCATTACCATTTTCAAGGTAAACAGTTTGGCGCCCACCGTGGGGCTAAAAATAATAGTGATTGTTTTAGTGATGGTTTATTGAAAACACAAGTTATTCTTCACACTTTTTCTTGTCCAAGAATCTTTTATTTCAGGTCAAAATGTCTAACTCAGTGAATGCACATGAAAACAACGGTCATGAGGTTCATGGAGAGAACGGTGTAGTTGTTTCAGGCGCCAGTGTACCATTGCAAAACCCTGGGGTGGCACCTGCACCAACCCCCATAGATGTGGGCTCACGCAACGCCCAACATGTCGATATAAGCTCTCATACCGACGGAAGTGTACGCCGGAAAAATCAAGATGAAGCGCAGGGGACTCTAGCTCGGGAGGAAAGAGAAGTTAGCCTTCATGTCATTTTTGAGATGTTACAAGCACAACAAGTGGCTATTGCTCAACTAAAAAGTCAACAAAAAAACCCAAGCACAGCAGCACCGGAAACGGCTCCTCGAGTCGAGCAGGCACCAGAGAGGTCAATATTGTCAACAGTCGACCCCGCTATTATGAAGATGCTTGAGGACCTTACTAAAAGAATTGAATCAGGATAAATTAAGATAGAAGATAACGACAAAAAGGTAGAGACCTATAACTCGAGGTTCGATCAGATCTCGGGCGCACCCCCTATTCTGAAGGGTGTAGATTCAAAAAGGTTCGTGCAAAAGCCATTCCCATCAAGTGTGGCTCTGAAGCCCATCCCGAAGAAGTTCAGAATGCCCGATCTCCCGAAGTATAACGGGACCTTGAATCCCAATAAGCACATTACTGCTTACACTTGTGCTGTAAAAGGAAATGACCTGAAGGATGACGAGATTGAATCCGTCTTGTTGGAAAAGTTTGGAGAAACACTATCAAAGGGGGACATGATGTGGTATGACAACCTACCCCCGAACTCAATGGATTTGTTTTCCATGTTGGCAGACTCTTTTGTAAAGGCGCATGTCGGTTCCATCAAGGTCGCTACGAGAAAGTTCGACGTCTTCAAAATCAAACAAAGGCAGAACGAGATGCTGAGAGAATTCGTGTATCGCTTTCAAATGGAACGAATGGAATTGCCACCAATCTCTGATGACTGGGCAGTGCAGGCCTTCACTAAAGGCTTGAATGAACGAAGCACAATAGCTTCGAAGCAGCTAAAACAAAACTTCATCGAATATCCCACCATGACCTGGGCGGATGTACACAACAGGTATCAGTCGAAAATCAAGGTCGAGGACGACCAACTGGGAGCCCCCTCGGGCTCGGTGTATCCTAGCAGGCTCTTAGCAAAGGAATCAAGGTTTCCGAAAAGAGAGCCGAGTCTAAACAAAGAAAAGTATCAGCCATACATCGAAGATCACAGAAATGCCCCGAAGCGCAATATACCTCGAAACGATCAAAGGACAGACCGAGGTCAAGGTTCCAGAGGACTCTTGAACAAAGCGGGGATCGATAGGCACACAGGACCAGTAGAGGCACCTCGATTATATGAGTACAACTTCAACATTGATGTTTCAGACATCGTATAGGTCATAGGTAAAATCAAAGACACCAGGTGGCCAAAACCCATACTATCAGATCCTTCACAAAGGAACCCTAACTTGGTATGTGAATATCACGTCACTCACGGTCATAGGACCGAGGATTGCAGACAGCTTTGAGAAGAGGCAGCCCGACTGATCAGCAAAGGGCACCTTCGAGAATTCCTCAGCGACCGAGCTAAAAACCAATTTCGGGAAAGAGAAGCGAACAAAAAAAACGAAGTAGAGGAACCACAGCATGTCATCCACATGATCATTGGAGGGGTCGACACCCCAAAAAAACCTATGGTCAAGCGAACGAAAATATCCATCACCAAGGAAAAGAGAACTCGGAGTTACATACCGGAAGATGCTCTCACATTCAGCGAAGAAGACATCGAGACCCTGTCTCTGCTTCATAATGACGCATTGGTAATTTCTTTTCTTTTAAATAAATTTCAAATTAAACATGTGCTCGTGGATCTAGGCAGCTCGGCCAACATAATCAGGTCGAGGGTGGTAGAGCAACTCGGACTGCTTGATCAGATCGTGCCCGCCTCTCGAGTCCTCAATGGATTCAACATGGCGAGCGAGACAACAAAAGGGGAGATCATCCTCCCGGTCAACGTGGCCGGCACAATTCAAGATACCAAGTTTCATGTCATCGAAGGTGACATAAGGTACAATGCCTTACTCGAAAGGCCGTGGATACACTGTGTGAGAGCAGTGACGTCAACCCTCCATCAAATGATGAAGTTTCCAATGAAGGACAAAATAAAAATAGTATACGGGGAGCATCATGCAGCAAGAGAGATGCCCGCGCCCCACGATGTGGCACCAGCATCGATATCTTCTACATCTAAGGAGACAAAGGACAAGCAAACAACCAAGTAGCAACCACAACCTGCATACTCAACTACACTCGAAAGAGTAAATAAAGGATCGTGTCGCGTCCTCGGAGCAAGAAATATAAGCGTATCGAGGTTCAAACGCCATCATCGCTAAGGTACAACCCTCTACCTTTTCATTTACGTTTTATACTGACTTATTGCAGGCGACCGATTGAGAGGAATTGAAGCACCCTCCAGCTCGAAGACCTTAGGTCTTAAAGCATGTGTTGCGCTCTTTTTCCCTTAGATCGGGTTTTATCCCAAATGGGTTTTACCGACGAGGTTTTTAATGAGGCAACATCCATATACTACCTAAGGAGAACTCACTAAGTATTCAAGGCTTCTCTTCGATAAATCTCAAATGCTGGGGGGCATCCCCCCGGGAGGTCACATCCTCAAAGAAATTAAAGTATGCCAAAGAAGGTCTTGATAGGAAAATATTGTATTGGACCAAACGGTCGAATAATCCGTGTCCGCATAGAATAATCGAACTCTCGATGGAGAAGACATGTATGCTCATGTAAAGTAATCGAAGGAGTATCTTTTATCATCAAAACACTTCATGCTTCAAAAAAGTTTACTATTCTCACAAGAAACGGCTCTAGGGCCGAAAACTCCCGAACACTCGGGGACTGCCATCGCTACTCAGCTCATCGATCCATCGAAAGCTTGAAGACGTAAGACCCCGATCGGGCAACTTCGATCTCATAAGCCCTCCACGAGGCAACATCGAGCTTGTAATCCCTCCACGAGGCAACATCGAGCTCATAAGCCCTCCATGAGGCAACCTCGAGCTTATAAGCCCTCAATGAGGCAACATCAAATATGTAAGTCCTCCATGAGGCAATATCAAAATTATAAGCCCTCCACGAGGCAACACCAAATGCATAAAGCCCTCAATGAGTCAATACCAAATTTGTAAGACCTCAATGAGGCATGCCCAAATTTGCAAGACCTTAAAAGGGCATAATCCCGATATTAAAGTCAAGGCTATATATTCGAACTTGTAAGACCCCTAAAAAGGCATACCCTCGATATAGACGTCGAGGCTGCCTCACTCGGGGACTAAAAGGCTACGGCCTAACGCGGCTCGGAGACGTCCGATTGCCGCCATAACACTACATGCCTTCAAATACTTCGAAAAGAACCGGTTAATCAGGCTACCCTCGGCATAAGCAAAAGAGCTTCGATCATATAAGCTCCAAACAATGAAAAAGCTTCAAAAACAACCACCCTTCAAGAAACAGGCTTCGGAATTCATCCTTCGAGCGAACCTCCCAAGGTGCTCATTTATCGTCGCATATCGACTTTTAATCGAGGTTCTTATCGAGCCGTCGAAGAGTCGGACGAACATAACACTTCAAAAAAGTATTTAACGAGGGAAAACTATAGCCATATTAGAGGTCGTACCGACCCAGTGCGTAAGAGCCTAAGCGCCAGCCTAAAGAGCCTCAGGGCCGATCTAAAACAAGCCTAAGGGCCAATGCGTAAGAGCCTAAGCGCCAGCCTAAAGAGCCTCAGGGCCGATCTAAAACAAGCCTAAGGGCCAATGCGTAAGAGCCTAAGCGCCATCCTAAAGAGCCTCAGGGCCTATCTAAAGCAAGCCTAAGGGCCAATGTGTAAGAGCCTAAGCGCCAGCCTAAAAAGAGCCTCAGGGCCGATCTAAAACAAGCCTAAGGGCCAATGCGTAAGAGCCTAAGCTCCAGCCTAAAGAGCCTCATGGCCAATCTAAAAAGAGACTCAGGGCCGATTTAAAAACCTAAGGGTCGATGAGCTCGAGTTAAACCCGACTCGAAGATTGAGCCCTAAACAGGTTAGCTATCAAAGATTGCCAATTGCTCATCGAGCACACAACCCCAAGGGTTTCATTTCAAAGTCCAACTCATCGGACTAGTCACTGGCGAGCAACAAGATTCAGAACAAAAGCAAAGACACAAACAAGTGGAAATTTATATAAAGGTAAAATCAAAAGGTTTCTTTGTATATATAATGATACAGAGATGCATTTACAATGCTCCTACAGAAGAGCCTTATACAAGGAATCAGAAAGGAAAAAACCTAATCTACTCTCGGGGACTCAACCTTCCCTCACTCGAGGACTAAGGCTCCATCGGCTTCCTTGGGACTAGCTCCCTCGATGGCCTCTTCCTCATCGTCTTCGACATCGGAAATAAGGAAATTGGCGTCGAATTCATCCTCCTTGGCCTGCTCTATCTCCTCCGAGAGATCGAAGCTCCTAGTATGGATCTCCTCGGGGGTTTCCCTCTGGGATCTACACTTGGCATATTCATTGCTTCTACTCTCTCGATCAGAATCCCCGCTCAACTTCACACGAGCTTCAGCAGCATCTTTCAGATAGATGGCCACCTTCTTATCGGCTTTTGCTCGAACCTCTTCGGCTTCAGCTCGAGTGTCCACAAACTCGGCCTTCATATTCAAAATATCGGTCTCGAGCTTAGAAATATTATTCGTCTGAATCGATTTCCTTTCTCGAGCATTACGGAGTTGTATCTCGAGGGCGGAGGCCTTAGTCAAAGCATTCCTTTTGGACGCAACATGAGCGTCTATCTGAGCCCTCAATTCATTGCATTCAAAATTGGCCTAACCGACTTTGCCCTAAAGGCGTTCCAGCGCCTCTGTTTTTCTCTGCAACTGAGGTACCGAAACGTTAGTTTCCAAAGATGGGAGAAGAAGCATGTATTCCTCAGTATGAAGGTTACCTATTTTTCGAGATTGCCATCGTAATCTTGACTTTTATTCATATCCGATCAAAGATGTATCAATTCTCTTGTCTTCTTATCACAAAGAAGTCTGAGATTTTTCTCCTCACTCAAGGCTTTCCGCAACCGGGCCCCTCATCGAAGCAGTTCAGACTTGAGTTTGTCGAAGGCCTATGAAAAAGAAGCTTCAGTTAAAAGATGAAAGCACGAAGTTGAGAAAGCCAAAAAATCATCAAAGCTTACCATAGAGCAGAGCCGTTGAGCCTTCTCAAAAGTCGAGTGCGCGTATAATGGTCTAGTCTCATCGGCCCCAGTTGAACCACTCTAGATGGGGACGCGATCAATCGGAACTCCACTCGAGCTATGCGGCCCCTGGCCCCGAACGTCCCTCAAAGTACCTTCGAAGGGAGAAGAAGATGCTGGCAAAGGTGGAACCTCTTTCCCAAGGCTGGAGACCTCGGGTTTAGAAGACTTAGCTGACTTGGGAGATCTCTCAGTCCGAGCCATCGATATGGTGCCATCCTCTTTTGTTGCATTTCCGCTCGCACACTGGCCGACGAATACGAGACCTTCCTCAATGGTTGCATTTTATTTATGCCTCCGGGCAGGCCCTGCCTCTTTATGAGCATCCTCTTCCCTCGATGATGATTTCCGTTTATTATCTTTCCTTGGCTCCAAAGCCAAAGGTCTGTCCTCCTCTCCGAGAAGGCATGTCTCACTTCAGAGAATTCACCAATGCCTGCAGCAAAGAAATCAATAAACACAAAGAGAAGTATTCCTTAAGAAAGGAACCATATGGCACATAGCATGGTGTTTTGCTTCCCATCTGCCCTTCGACAGATCTCTCCACTTGCGTTCATTGTAGGTTGAGAAAGCTGCCAATTTTCGAGTCCAATCCGCTAGATCGGGGACCTTATATGGCAACCACGGGATCGCTACGTAGAAAGAAAGAAAACATACTTACGGAGTCTAACTCCACTATGAACACAAAATGGTAAAGTACAGCGTATCACTTACGTGTAAAATTCCATTTCTCGGGAAACGGCAGGAACTCCGTAGGGATAATGTCAACAGTCCTCACTCGGACAAACTGACTCATCCACCCTCGGTCCCTATCCTCATCATCACTGGCAATAAAAATCCCAGTGGATTGACGTCGTAGAGTAATCAGGCCTCGGTAATGTAAGGGCCGATACAGTCTAATGAGGTGGCTGAGAGTGAACTCGAGCTCGGCCTTCTCAGTAAAGAATCTTATCATCAGCACGATCCGCCAGAAGGACGGGTGGACCTGAGCCAAGGTAACTCGATATCGTCGACAGAACTCGAGAACGACTCGGTCGAGAAGGCCTAACGTAAAGGGGTATGTATATACGTTCAAGAACCCCTCTACATGATCCATGATACCGTCTTCCCGGGAGAGCACCTGCAACATCACCTTCTCTCCCCATCCACAATCTCTCCTTACAGCCTCGAGGTGCCTCTCTTCTATCGATCGAATGAACCTCGATGCATGCTCTCGATGGCCCGGAACATCGAGAGGTCTCTCTAGCGTAAAATCTTTTATCGAGACAAAACAGCTCGAAGTTAGCTCGCCAAACGCCGGCAGTGTACCACCGACTGGGCGAGAAGCAGAGGTGGAACTTTCCTCTTCCTGGTGAGCAGATTTGGGCATGGAAGCCATTCCTTTGAAGCGAGAAAAAGAAGATGAAAACTCAGGCCAAAGCTTTGAACTAAAATGACAAAAGAGCTGATGGAAGGAAGGGAACTCTATAAAGAAAGCTAGTTGCATAAAGCAGCAAATCCCTTAGTGGAATGAAAGCATGTATATATAATAAGAGCAACGACTATTCATTTACTTTGATAGCCAATTAGCTCTGACAAAGTCATTATGACTTTTCAGAAAATGTACCGGCGAGACCACCTCGGTCACTTCATGGTCATGTCATAAGAATGACGTTATCATACGAAGTTCGAGGGATCGAGAAGTAAAATCGACCCCTTACCAACCCGAACCTGGGAAGGTATGCTACTGAAATCAGAACAGTCCGATCTCGAGGGTTTCTGTTGCTCCAAGTCCGGGCTCGAAGAAGCTAAATTCAAATTCGAAGATTAACTTTTGCATAGACACTAAAAGGTGAAGTTTTGAAGACATTAAACGAACAGATCCTTTGCATTTCCAAAAATATATTTACAAAGAGTGCTTTACAAGACTCCTCCGTGGAGCCCATATGCAAAAAAGAAGAAATAAAAAAGCAAAAGCGGTCTATTCTTCATCTCCGCTATTTCCCGAGTCGCTTGCGGAGCCCTCATCTGAAGTAGTCGGAACTGCTGATTATTCTTCCAAGGTCATGGCTTCTTCGATCTCGGCAGAGAGATCAAAGCCCATGGCGTGCACTTCCTCGAAGGCTTGCCTCCGAGCTTCCAAACGAGCATGAGCAACGGCATGAGCCAATTTGAGCTCAACCTCTTCAGATATCTCTCAGGCCTGATTGTTTGCAGCAGCAGCAGCATCTTTGTACGAGGACACGACTGCATCTGCCTCAAACTTGGTCGTGGATAATGCGGCAGCCGACTCAGCATGGAGCGCTTCAAATTTGCGAGCCTCCTCTTGAGCATCTCGGAGAAGACCTTGAGTCTAGGCCAGCTCCTCCTGAAGAATATCCCTCTCCGAAGTCACGCTACCATTGTGCCTCTTCAACTCAAGGGTCTCGGCGTCTTTAGCCGTAATCTCTTCTCGAAGTTGCCCCACTAGGGCATCCTTTTGCTCAATCTGCAAATGAAGAATCAAGGTAATAAATACCAAATTATGACGATAAAATACAAGTTCATGAATACCAAACTACATGATCGATAAAGTTGGCCCGCTCCTGAAGCGTCTTCTCCGAGCTTGCCCGAAGGTCGATCAATTCCTCTCCCTTTCGGACAGATGAAGTCTTCAGCTCATTCAACTCCGACGTGAGTTTCTCGAGCTCCCCCTCACGATGAGTCAGCTCATCTTGTAGCTTGGAGAAAGCTTGGTCATACATCTTCGTGACCTACAGCGCAAAGGAAAGGAAGTTAGAAAAACGAGGGTCAAAAACTCAATGCACGAAGGTTGCATCAAAAATCACCAGCTTTTGGAGTTTCTCGGCCTCCTCAATAATGAAGGGGGCATCAATATCGGCATCCTCCTCAACACCGACAAAGTAGTCTTTAAACACATTGCCCTCTCCATGAGAGGTCCCCACATCGGGAGCATCCATGTCCTGGGCATCCCGTATCGGCCCTGGTGAAAATGATGGCCCCAATTGAAAATCACCCATGGAATCAACCTCTATTGGGGCTTCCTCTCGCCGTCGAAGAACCTCAAAGTTGGGTCCTCCGAACTCGCCAACCAAGGACTCGTTGGCACGAAATGTATCGTGTCCGATGGGTGGCTGAGGGACTGCACCCAAACCCACCTTGAGGGTCTCCTCAATGAAAGGTGGGTCCGCATTGGCCACCTTCGATTCGACAGTCTTATGCCCAATAACTTTCGAAGCATCAGCACTTCATCTTGCCCTTTGTACCAAAGGGCAGCTATCATCATCTTCGTCTTCAGTACAAAGACTTTCTGCAGCTGCCGAAATCAAGACTGTGGCATCGGTCTTAGGCTTTCGAGCCTTTGTTCTCTTCGGTTTTGGACTCTACTGACGCCTCCTTCTTTCTCTTTTTGTCATTGGCGGTCTTTTGGGTCTCCTCCTCGCCAGGAGGGGGCGGTCTCATTGAAATGGGTTCCCCGAAGCCTACACAAGCATGAAATATCAAACATATCGCCGTGAAGTCTACTTATAAGGAATTTGGAAATAATGGCAGTGAGGGCATACCATGATTTTTGTCCTGCCATCGCGTCTTGGACAAATCACGCCAAACGTGCTTGTTATATAGGGAGGCAGAGTCCAAGAGTTTTACCCATCCCGGGAGGTCCTTGACCGCGCCGGGGAACCACACGGTGGCTATGCAATCAAAAAAAATCAATTCAAAAAGAAAGGAGTTAGTTCGAAAGGGGAAAAAAGGGCATTCAAATGATCAAACATGCTCGGTGTAGCGGTACTTACGTCTCATGTTCCACTCCTCGGGGAACGGCATCTTCTCGGAAGGGATAAGGTTCGTGGTCCTGACTCGGACAAACTGACTCATCCATCCTCGGTCTTTATCCTTGTCGATGCAGGCAAAAAATGCTTTGGCAGATCGACGTTGCAGCTTGACTAAGCCCCCTCGATAGAGACGAGGGCTATATAATATGATCAGATGATCGAGAGTGAAAGACATCCCCCCGACCAGGTTTGAGAAATATCTAATCATATAGACAATTCTCCAAAAAGAAGGATAAATTTGACCGAGTGTCACTCGATACTGGCAACGGAAATCGAGGATCACCGGGACTATCGTTGGAGAAGAAGAATCTACGGGGCCTAGAGTGAAAGGATATGTATATACGCTGAGGAAGCTAGCTTTATGTGTAACTATGCTTTCCTCAGATGAAGGTATTTCTACTTGCACCGCTTCCCCCCAGCGGCAGTCTATCTTTACCTTTTTCACATCGGTCACTACACTTATGTACCGAGACATGGGCTCGCATCGACCCGGTGTCGAAGGGGGTTTATCAATTTTGAAGTCAGAAGATGTCTCGAAGGGACCAGGAATGCACTCCTCAATTTGAGGAGGTGCTTTTGATTTGCCCTTAGACGAGCGTGACGAAGTAGGAGCTTCCTCTTTTTGAGGGACTGTTTTAGAAGTTTTGGCCATGGTTATAATAAAGTTTCAGAGCAAGAAGATGAAGAAGTGAACGCAGAAGAAGGATGAATGCAGGAAACTGTTAGCAAAAGATTTGAAGGCTTTAAGGTAGTGTAAAAGTTTGAAAGGTAGTAAATTAGAGTATTTATAGGGATCGTTTTGATCATGTTGGAGGAGTGGAAAGGTTGACCAATAGAGGTTCGTGGGCTTTTCGAGAAGCGTGCTAAAGGCGACCACTGTGCAGTCTTTCTGTCACATCATTTAATGATCTCACGTGGGTGACATCATATTGAGGATATCTAAGGGGCAAGAATTCAAGACCGTTTCTTATCACCTCATTCTAAGAAATGGGGGACTATCTGTATACGGCCAAATTAGAGAGTCTGATTTTAAGGTCACCGTGGCACTGAGCCCCTGACCTAAAGAAGCTCGAGGTAGAATCTAAAGTCTGGGGAGTTCGACCCTGGGGTATGTCCCTCAAGGGAGATTATAGAAGGACTCATTGTGATCGATCTCGGAACAGTAGGAATCGATGACCATCATGGAAAGGCGGGAAATTCCCAAGGGCACGTGGTTAGAGCTGACCAAGTCTGCAAGAATAGTACAAGTCCGTACTAAGCCATTAAATAGTCGTACCAGCTGTATTACTTTGTAATAATTACACATGTACTATGTTGGGATTCTCCCTCCTATATAAAGGGGTCCCTTGTCATTTTGTAACATACATGATATTCAATACAACAAGACCATTTTCTGCTCTCTAACTCAAACACACTCAACAATTGTTCTATAGATTTATTTCTTTTATTTATTGTGTTCATTAATTGTTCTTCATTTATTGCTCATTATTGATCATAAAGGGCTACCCTCAAGGCCCTCAACACTGTTATTCCCTCATCGATAAAGCACTATAACTCGACCTCGAGGCCCTATTTCGGTCGGCTCAAGACCCTGCCTTGTGACAGCTTGGTTTGCATATCACTACTTTCCTTTACTCTTACCTTAATTGTCTTACTCACACTTAGCATCTATTGCCTAAAAACAGTATTAAAATAAATCATGTACTTTTAGAACCACAAAATCAAATATAATTGTCATTACAATTTTCAAGGTAAACATAGCTCATTTTGAAACAAAGCCTAAAGCTCGGTCCATGGGGAGAAGTCCAAGACCTTTCTAATTTGGGTGAAATTCAAATAAAGCCAGATTTACAAGTGGTAATAGAAAAATAGCCACAATTTACAAAGTAATTGAAATTTAGTTGCTTTTCTTTTAAAGATAAACTTGAACGAAAACATTGTTCGAAATTCAGAAAATATTCCAGCATAATATACTGGAGTTTGAATTTTTTACATGTGAACTTCTAGCATAATAGACTGGAGTTCCAGCATAATATATTGGTCCAACATAATATGTTGGAAGTTCATACACATGTGCTCCAATCTCCAATATATTATGCTGGAACTTTCCGTGTGCTGGAGTTCTGGCATAATATGCTGGAAGTTCATACACAGGTGTAGACATGTAATTTTTTACCCTCCCCGAGACTTTACATTTTAGCGTTTAAATATTTAGTTTAGGTATAATATCGCTATTTTAACTAGTTTTGACTCTTTTACTTTATTTTATCACAAAAACGAAAATTACAAAAGTAGTTTCATTAATGTTTTGTAGTCATACTATTTTACTAGGATTTTTATTTTTAGTTTAATTTTTGAAAAAATACAAAAAATAGTTTTACTTTTAATATCTAATTTTATTTTAGTAAGTGCATGTTAATTAATTAAGAGTAATTTATATATTTTATAAATATATTATACATTTTAGAAGAGCAATTTTGGACTAGCCCATTAACCCCTTAGCCCAAATAGCCCTTAGCTCATACCCATTTCCCTAAAAAAGAACCCTAAGACATAACCTTCAAGGATTTCTCTTCTTATACTACTACACACAAACACCCTCTGAACCTTACACAAAGAAAAAACCCTAGGACACCTTAAAGAAGACAGCCGTCGGCGCACCTCCAACCACCCCATCTCCGCTGCAAACCACCACCCTCAACACCCAACGACCACCCCTAACTAGCCGCCGCCGCCTTCCAGCAGTCTTCCACACCTTCGCCAGCCTCCACCACCAAAAACGACAACCAACCATAAGAGGTAACAATGCCCCACCTCCTCTTTACCCTCCGTTGATGTCGCCGGCCTACCTCATTTCTCATACAACCGCCGCAACACCAACCAGCCGACCCACCAGCGTCCCTACCTCATCTCGCCTAGGGTCACCTCCCACGAAAGTTCTCATTCTCTGTCGTTTTCTGTCGTCGGCAAAGTCAACCCCCTCTGCCATAGTTTTGGTCTACTCTTTGTGCTTTGGTACTCTTTTGTTCGAGTAAGCCTCGAGTTCGTCGGCAAGGTTTGAGTTTTCCGGTGGGATTCGGTCAATATGCCATCCATCTGTGGTTCCGCTTCGCTATTTGATGGTTTGATTTTATTGTATAAATTAAGTTCGGGCTTCTTAAACTCTTCAATATCAAAGGAAAATTTCTCCATTGAAGGTCTATTTCTTCCTTTAATCTTCATTTTCTTGATACTATGTGATTCATAAAGTGATGTTAGTCCGTTCGGGTTTATTTTAATTTCTCTTACTGCTTTGATTTTGTGGTTCGAAATGCCATTTAGGTGATCACTAGTGACGCTGAATTGTTTATCTTAATTAAATCTTAAGATACTTTTTAAAGAGTAAATTGATTTGTTTGATTGGGTCGTGGGAGGTGATGCTATACATGTAAGCAAATTAGACTTTAAATATTTTATTTGCTTTTAATTTATTTTATCGCTTTCTCTGCTAGTAGCATGTTTAGTCCGACCGCACTTGGGTAGGCAAACCTTTAGGACTCTCGTGTTTTAGTTTCTCTTTTGAGGTGAGAGGTTGATAACTAGGAATTTTACCTTATTTTACACTCTTTCTTGCTTAAGTTTTGGATAAAAGTGTATGCAAAATAGTCCCAAAGGCTTACTTGTTGTACTTGGCTGCAGGGTTTAATCAAAAAACGTGACAAATGGTCAAAACTCTGCTCAAAAAGGAGTGAAACATGCACAAGTACCAAGAACAAGCACAAGCAAAGTTCAACTGACCAGTGCGGACCGCGGTCCACTTTATGCGGTTCGCACTGAAGAGATTCAGAGAAGTGATTTTTGAAGGCCAAATCCAACGCGGAGCACGGTCCATTTTATGTGGTCTGCACTAAGAAGATTCATATATCTTCCACTTTGAAGGCCAGAAGACCATCGCGGACCGCAGTCCATTTTGCGCGGTCCGCACTGAAGCCACCGCGGCCGCGGTGCATTTTATGCGGACCGCAGTGGCCAAGTTCAGAAGCCCAATTTTTCAAGCCAAAAGCCTCACCGCGGCCGCGGTCCATTTTGTGCGGTCCGCGGTGACCCCGCAGAGATATTTTTGTCCAGAAAATTCGGCCTAGTATAAATAGTTTCTTTTCTCATTTTTAGGGCAGCTGGGGTACTCTGATATTATCAGGAGCTCCTGAACGGTTTTTCTTCTACTTTTTGAGTAATTTTAAAAGGGTTTCAACATTGAATCTTTCTATTTTAGTTTATAATTCAATTATATTGGTTTTGTTTCATCTATTTATCTAATTTCTTCAGTTATTATGAGTAGCTAAACCCATTAGCTACGGTTGTGGCTCAACCCTAGTGTGGGTATTTCATGGGTCCTTTAAATTAAGGCTTAGATGTTTATGGGTGATTGGTATTTGGGTTGATTGTGGTTTTCATGTTAAAATTAGTGGTTGCAAACACTAATTGGTGTTTATTTGACTTGGGTTCTTCTTGAGAAAGAGAACTTGAGTCTAGAAAATCAGCCCAACAAGGAATTGGGACGAAATCAAGAGAATTGATAGTCCCAATTAACAGGTTAAACCTCGAGATAGTAAAACCCTACTTGAGACTATATTGCTTGCATAAATTCGACACCCAATTGACCTCGAGGGAGGCAATTAGGGCAAAGCCACTCAAACTACCGAGAGGTATAGAGTGGGTAACTTTGAGCATTGGCTATATCACACTCCCCTTCATGACATCTTTGCCTTAGATATTGGAATCCGTTAAATATTCGCCTAGGTGAAAGTCATAACCCTAGTGCCTTTTATCCATTAAGAAAACAACCAAAAAGACATTAGTTAGTTAATTAGCAAATTACCATTAGTATAAACCGTAGTATAATTGTCAAATCAAAAAGTATGAGAAGTGAAATTAAGAGCACGAAACACTACTAGATTACCTAGAAACTCAACTCCAATATTCATAACTCTCTGTGGATCGATCCCGATCCTTCGGGTAAAAGCTGCTATGACCCTCATCTTGCTACTTTATAGTAGTGTAGGTGAGTGCCGGTCACTTTTTGGCGCCGTTGTCGGGGAGTTATACGGTGTTGATTATCTACGTGAATAGTGGTGTTAAGTGTTTTTCTTTCCTTTTTTTTCTGTTAACGTGTTTGTTGAATCTACTCAGGTGCTAATGGCGGACCCTTTGGGAAACGTTATTGCGGGGGAGGAGGTATATGACAACCAAGAAGATGAAATTAACCAAGTACCACCTCCCAAACGGGGTCGATAGGCCAATATTAGTGAGGACATTCCAGACCCTCCCTCGCCACCAGCTCCCAGAGCTGCCCCTCGGGTCCTTCCAAATGAGGGGTATGATATTGCTATTGTCCCGCCTAGAATCATGCGGGAAATGTTCTAATAACAAATGTGATGCTGACACTCTTGGAGCAGGGGGGCTATTTCACCAGAGCCTCCCACCAAAATGCTTACAAACATTTGAAGGGCTTCGTGGATACATGTTGGGGGAGTAAGCAGACAAATGTCTCAAAAGATGCTCTGAGGCTTCGGTTGTTTCCCTTCTCTCTTAGAGAGAAGACACTTGATTGGCTCGAGAGACTTCCTAACCACTCCATATCTATATGGGACGAGCTAGCAGACAAGTTCATTGCAAAATTCTTCTCTCCCAGTCACATGGCAGCGCTTAGAGATGAAATATTGGCTTTCAAACAAGAGTCAAATGAGCCTTTGCATGAGATTTGGGAGCGCTACCGGACCATGATAAAGGAATGTCCAAACAATGACATGACTGAAGCCATGATTCAGCAGACCTTCTACCGGGGCATAAACACTGTCAATCAATGAGTGGTCAATCAATTGGCCGGTGGAAATTTCATGAAGTTGGCTTACCCCGAGGCATATGAGATCTTAGATGAGATGGCTGACACATCGTCAGCATGGCAGAGTAGAGAAAACGTACCTCAGGATGATTCTGGTGTTAATGGTCTTCAAAATGAGCTTCAAGAACATGGTCAAGCAATTGTCGAGCTCACTACCACTATGAACCAACTTGCCAAGGCACAGCTTCAACAATTACAAGGGTCGAAGCAAGTAAATGCCATGGAGGGAGTGAATGTGTTGGTGAACAAAAGGAGACCTCGGGGAAATCCAATGCAAAGTAACAATGATCAAGGTGACCAAGGACCAAGTGGGTATAGCCAAGAAGATTCATATGATGATCAAGATGAGGATGTCATGTATGCTAATAATTATCAAAGCCAAGGGAACAATCAAAGCAACAATCAAAACTGGAACAACCAAGGCAACAATCAAAATTGGGGTAATCAAAGACAACGCAATTGGAACAATAACAACAATTCACGAAACTGGGGGAACACCAACAACCAACAATGGGGGAACAATAATGAGAACAATTGAAGCGGAGGCAATAACAACAACAATTGGGGTGGTAATGGTAACCGGGGGTCGGGCTTTCAAAGGCCCCCGATGTACCAACAACCAAGCAATCCACCCCCGTACCAAGCTCAAGGCCAAATCTCATCAAGTAATGACATGGGGAGAATTGAACAAATGTTCAAGAAAATGATGGAGCGCAATGCGGACTTCGATGCTCAATTGGCTTCCCACAACACCTCCATTAGAAAATCTTGAAGTACAAATGGGCCAAATTTCTCACGCCTTGAACACACGCCCAAAGGGAGGACTACCGAGTGATACGGTGGTGAACCCCAAGGGTGGTAACAACAACAATGCCGGTCACGCCATGGCGATGACCACAAGAAGTGGAAGAGGCGGTGAGGCGAGTTCTTCTAGACAAAAGAGAATTGTTGTTGATGACGATGAATTACCAAATGATGCGTTACCAACTGAGGTTGAGCAAGTGGTGGAAGATCCAACTACTAGTTAGGTGAGAATTGACATTCATGATAATGGGGAGGAATTGCAAAGGGACATGAACCCGTCTAGGGAACACGTGATTGATATGCCGGAACCGGTGGTCCCACAAGCCAAGGAACCATTGCCTAGGCCTCCTCCTCCATATCCTCAAAGGTTGGCGAAGCAAAAGCAAGAGAATTACTTCAAGAAGTTCATCGACATGATGAAAAGCATCTCCATTAATGTCCCTTTGTTTGAAGCTTTGGAGCAAATGCCCGGGTATGCTAAGTTCATGAAGGACTTAGTCACAAAGAAATGGTCTATGGAGTGTGAAACCATAAATATGACTCACCAAGTGAGTGCCATAGTGCATTCAATGTCACCCAAGCTTGAAGACCCCGGAGCTTTTACCATTCCTTGTACAATCGGGAGTGCGTATTTCTCTATGGCTTTGTGTGACCTCGGAGCTAGCATAAACTTGATGCCATATTCGGTCTTTAAAACATTGGGGATTGATCAACCTAGGGCTACCTCTATGCATATTCAAATGGCGGATAGAACTATGAAGAGGCCTCTAGGAATCATTGATGATGTATTGGTGCGGGTTTACAAGTTCATTTTGCCCGTGGAATTTGTTATCTTGGATTGCGAAGTGGATTTTGAGGTTCCCATCATCTTGGGAAGGCCCTTCCTTGCAACAGGGAAGGCCTTAGTTGACGTGGAGGCCGGTGAGCTCACTTTCCGGGTGGGAAATAAAAAGGTTATGTTCCATGTTTGCAAGTCAATGAAGCAGCCAAATAGCACAGAAGTATGTTCTTTCATGGACCTTGTCACCGAGGTCATTATTGATGATGTTCTATGATAAATGTTGAAAATCCAGTGGAGGCAGCTTTATTAAACCATGATGACATTGTGGTTGATGGCTTAATTGAGAATACCAATGCCCTACAAGGCATGGATTCTTATTCCTATGGTCCCCGAAAGCTATCCTTGGACTTGGAGAATCGGAAAACTCCTCCAACAAAGCCTTCAATTGAAGAGCCATCTACATTGGAGTTGAAGCCACTTCCACCACACATCAAGTGTGAATATCTTGGTCTCTCTCATACTTTACCTGTTATACTTTCATCTTGCCTAACCCAATTGCAGGTAGACTCCACTCTAAAAGTGCTAAAAAGAAGGAAGAAGGCCATAGGATGGACACTTGCTGACATTCGAGGAATAAGCCCCGCATTTTACATGCACAAAATCATTCTTGAGGATGGAGCAAAGCCTTCCGTAGAACACCAACGGAGGATCAATGAAGCAATGCAAGAAGTGGTGAAGAATGGAGGCTCAATGAAGCAATGCAAGAAGTGGTGAAGAAGGAAATAATCAAGTGGCTTGATGCAGGGGTTGTCTGCCCAATCTCGGATAGTGCTTGGACTTCTCCGGTCCAGTGTGTTCCAAAAAAGGGTGGCATGACAATGGTCCAAAATGAAAAAAATGAACTCATTCCAACAAGAACGTTCACAGGGTGGCGGGTGTGTATGGATTACCGCAAGCTAAACAAAGTGACTCGCAAGGATCATTTCCCCTTGCCTTTCTTGGATCAAATGCTTGATAGGCTTGCGGGTCAGGATTTCTATTTCTTCTTGGACGGGTATTCAGGCTATAACCAAATCTTGATTTCCCCGGAGGACCAAGAAAAAACTACATTCACGTGCCCGTATAGTACATTTGCCTTCTCCAGTATGCCTTTTGGACTTTGCAATGCACCTGCCACATTTCAGCGGTGCATGATGGAAATCTTTACTGATATGGTTGAAGACTTCCTCGAGGTGTTTATGGATGACTTCAGCATAGTTGGGGACTCCTTTGATGAATGTTTGAGCAATATTGACAAAGTCCTCGCTCTTGTGAAGAGACCAACCTAGTACTAAACTGGGGAAAATGCCATTTTATGGTGGAAGAAGGGATAGTGTTGGGCCACAAAATCTCGAGAAATTGAATTGAAGTAGACAAGGCGAAGATTGAAGTAATTTCTGAATTGCCACCTCCAACTTTGGTAAAGGGAGTTCGTAGCTTTCTTGGGCATGCCGGGTTCTACCGGCATTTCATTAAGGACTTCTCAAAGGTGGTCAATCCTATTTGAAAATTGCTAGATAAAGATGCCAAGTTCAACTTTGATGACAATTGTATGAAGGCATTTGAGCTATTGAAGCAAAAGCTCACTTCCACGCCAATGGTTGTGGGAGCAGTTTTGAGCTAATGTGTGACTCTAGTGATGTGGTTGTGGGAGCGGTTTTGGGCCAAAGGGTGAACAAGATCTTTCACCCCATCTATTATACTAGCAAAACAATGAACTCGACCCAAATGAAATACATTGTCACCGAGAAGGAGCTATTGGCAATAGTCTTTGTGATGGAGAAATTTCGTCCTTATCTTATGGGTGCCAAGGTCATAGTTCACACCGACCATGCGGCACTCCGGTATCTCATGACAAAAAAGGACTCCAAAGCGAGACTCATGTGGTGGGTGTTGTTACTTCAAGAGTTCGACTTGGAGATAATTGATAGAAAGGGAAGTGAAAACCAAGTGGCTGACCATCTCTCCCAATTGGAAGAACAAGGTCGACCTTGTGATAGACTTGAAATTGATGATAGTTTCCCCGATGAACAACTTCTTTCTGTGTCAATGCAAGAAATGTCATGGTTCGCAGACATTGCCAACTGTCTTGTCACTAGTGTTGTTCCTTTTTAGCTCTCTTCCAACCAAAGGAAGAAACTTAGGAGGGATAGCATGGATTTCTGTTGGGATGAACCATACTTATTCAAGATTTGCACTGATGGTGTTATCCGGCGATGTGTACCAGAAGAAGAACAAAGGGCGATTCTTGAGTCTTGCCACTCCTCACCTTATGGTGGTCATCATGGAGGGGCAAAGACCGCTTCAAAGGTGCTAAGTTGTGGTTTCTTTTGGCCTACATTGTACAAGGATGCTAGTGACTTGGTCAAGCAATATGATGAATGCCAATGAATGGGTGGAATATCCAAGAGAGATGAGATGCCTCTTACTACTATCCTTGAGGTGGATATCTTTGATGTATGGGGTATTGACTTTATGGGGCCATTTGTGAGTTCGTGTGGAAACACTTACATACTCGTGGCGGTGGACTACATTTCAAAATGGGTTGAAGCCGTGGCTTTGCCCAATAATGAAGCCCGGAGTGTTGTTGGTTTTCTGAAGAAGCATATTAGATTTGGGACACCCCGTGCCATCATAAGTGACGGGGTGTCTCACTTTTGCAATATGGCCTTTGATTCTTTGCTATCGAAGTATGGGGTCAATCATAAGGTGTCTACTCCATACCATCCTCAAGCAAGTGGCCAGGTGGAAGTGTCCAATCATGAAATCAAGAATATATTGGCCAAGATAGTGAATGCTAACCGGCCTGATTGGTCCCGGAAGCTTGATGATGCTCTTTGGGCTTACCGGACCGCCTTCCAGACCCCAATCGGTATGTCACCTTACCGGTTGGTGTATGGCAAGGCTTGTCATCTTCCGGTGGAATTGGAGCACAAGGCACTTTGGGCTTTGAAGAAGTTGAAATTGGATTGGGACACAGCTGCTAATCTCAGAGTTGATCACTTAAATGAGCTAGATGAGTTCAGATTTCATGCATACACTAGCTCCTCCTTGTACAAAGACAAAATGAAGTACCTTCATGAAAAGTATGCCAAGGAACGGGAATTCAAGGTGGGAGACTTGGTGCTATTTTTCAATTCTAGACTCCGTCTTTTTCCGGGCAAACTCAAGTCAAAGTGGAGTGGCCCGTTTGAAGTTGTATTGGTTACACCCTTTGGTTCTCTCGATCTCAAGAACAAAAATGGGGAGATTTTCGAGTGAATGGGCATCGGTGCAAGCAAAACCTTGGGAAATTTGAAGATAGCCATGTGGTGGATTTGATAAAGCTCAATTGAACATGGTAACATGTGTCGTGCCGCGATGTTAAATCAGGCGCTCCTTGGGAGGCAACCCACATGTATTTACTTTTGTTTTTCTTTGATTTTCTTGGTAGTATAGGATTTGTTGTTGGTAGTTGTGGGATGTTGTATGATTATTCTGATGCAGGCCACAAGGCTAAGTTGAAGAAAATAACTCTCTGAAGTTTGCAATGCTGACCGCGGTACATTTTGTGCGGTCCGCGAAGTTATCTCACAAAAAATTGCTTTCTAAAGTTGCCACCACGGCCGCACTACAATTTATTGCGATCCGCGGTGGACAACTGCGGCCGCGGTTCATTTTGTGCGGACCGCAGTGGCCATTTACCTAGATGCCCAGAAAGGTTGAGGACCGCGGACCGCGGTCATTTTATGCGGTCTGCGGTGGTGTAAGTAATGTGGGTCCCAGGCCAAGTTCTGTAAATAGGTCCTGAGGGCCTCATTTTACACTTTTTGCTCATTGTTATCTCTACAGTAAAAATTTCACTGTGCATAGCCTTTGCTAAGTTCAAGAAATTCATCTCATTCATCTCATTTTCATCCTACATTTAGTAAGTTTAATTTTATCTCCCTAACTTCTTAACTCTTTTTTTTTCTTATTTACTTAGTAGATTTTCTTCTTCTTTTTCCCCTTTTTCTTCTTTAGTCCATTAATCATGTGTAGGGTTATTTCAAAATGCTAAATTTAGATCCATTTTAGTTAACTACATTGATTAAACACCTAGCGTGTCAACAACAGGTGCAATTTGAACTTGAATTAAAAAGAAAAATTGAAACCCTAGGTTGGGACTCTGTGCGATCCGCAGTGCTTTTATGCGGACCGCGGTGCTTTAATATCATACAAGTCCTAGATGAGGACCGCGGTGCATTTTTATGCGGTCAGCGGTGCCATAGTGCGGACCGCGGTTATTTTTATGCGGTCCGCGGTGATCATCTTCAGAGGGTGGGTATTCTGAACCCCACCCCAGTGCGAACCGCGGTTCATTTTTAGCGGTCTGCAGTGAACTTCTTCAGAGTGTGGGTAGTCTGAACCCCACCCCAGTGCAGACTGCGGTTCATTTTGCGCGGTCCGCGGTGAACTTCTTCAGAGTGTGGGTAGTATGAATCCCAACTCAGTGCGGACCGCGATTCTTTTTGTTCGGTCCACGGTGCCTTAATGCGGACCGCGGTTCTTTTTGTAGGGTCCGTGGTCTGCAACTCAAATCCAATTGTCTACTACCTTTTTCTTGAATAATAAATACATTGCTTGGACACTAACAAACTTTACATGAATTCAACTTGCAGATTATGATTCAATCAAGAGGTGGTGGTCGAAAACCAAGCGGAAAGGGAGAATCCTCCCGGGGGAGAGCAAAGGGATGATCAAATTATCCCCCCAAGTCCGGCAAGCCATAAAAGACACCAGAAAAACAATTAGATCCTTGGGTAGAGCTACTTCCCAATCGGGAAGTGAGTATGCACCCTCCGGAGAAGCATCTAATTCTAAGTCGGTACCAGAGTTTGTATCAGACTTTCCGGAGAGGTTCAGATTGACAAATGAACCTTCTGACTCCCCTCCTGCCTAAGCATCAGCACACTCTGAGTCGTCTAGGGGCTCAGCTGCAGGGAGTGCTCATGAATACTCCATCTCACCCACAGCTTCATTATCGGGTGAGCACTCCGAAGAAGAAGAATCATGGGATGAACCCCAAACAGGGGTTGAACGCTAAGTAGGAGGAGTTAAAAGAATAAGAAACCCTGAAGCATGGCAAGATCGGTTTGTGAGTGAACCGGCCTTTCATAAATTCCGGGAATGGTGGCCTGAGAAGAAATTGATCCTGGAGCGTAAGTGTGATGACCCAAAAGGTCATCTTAAGTAATTTTAGCTAAACCTGGGTTCCGAGGCTCCAAAAGCCTCTGATAGTCTCACCTCGATATGCGTGCGTAGCCCAGGCATGTAGCCGAGAATCTTTTATGTGAAAATTTGAAACGAAAAATGGAATTTATGATAATTAAATGAATAAAGTTGACTTTGGTCAACATTTTTGGTAAACGGACCCGGACCCGTGATGTGACGGTACCGGAGGGTCCGTAGGAAAATATGGGACTTGAGCGTATGCCCGGAATCAGATTCCGAGGTCCCAAGTCCGAGAAATGAATTTTTAAAGAAAATTATTTTCTGAAAATAATAAAGGATTTTGAAAATAAATAATTATGTGAAAACCGTGTTACCAGGCCCGTATTATGGTTTCGGAGCCCGGAACAGGTTTAATATATGTTATGTGACTTATCTGTGAAATTTGGTGTAAAACGGACTTGAAATTACGTGTTTCAGATCAAAATTGGAAAAGTTAAGCTTTATGAAATTTTAAGAAAATTCTAAGAGTTTTGAGGTTTGATTCGATGATTTTGATGATATTTTGGTGATTTAAATGCTTGAATAAGTCCGTAGGATGTTTTGGGAGTCGTGTGTGTTTTTGGTTTTGAGACCCGAGGGCTCGGGTGAGTTTCGGGTAGCTAACGGGGTGAAATAGGCTTGGAAATTTCTGATTTTTCCTCAGCTGCTGATGTCTGGTGTTTTCTTCTCTGCGATCGCAGCCTTTGATCCGTGATCGCAGATGTCTGTCCAGGTCCCTTCCGCGATCGCATCCCTTCGACCCGCGATCGCATAGTGTGATGCCCCAGTGTTCCGCGATCGCAAACCTCTTCCTGCGATCGCATAGGGTCAGGTAAGCTATATTCCGCAATCGCGACTCCTCTTCTGCGATCGCACTGAGTTAGGACCAGACTCTCCGCGATCGCAGCCCCTTTCTTGCGATCGCGATGAACAAAATCGCCCAGTTAATTCCTTAAGTCAAAAACAGAATGCTATTATGGGATTTTCACCATATTTTCATAACTCTTCTTCTTCTCCAACCCACCTAAGCGACTTTTGAAGAACGTTTCCTCCATAGCTCCATAGGTAAGTGTTCTTAACATCGTTTCCTCTTATTTTCATCAATCAAACACTAGAATCTAGGCCTAAAATCCTAAAATCAAGGTAGAAATTAAAGGTTTTGGGTAGAGTTAGGTTTTTTGGGGAATTTTGGGTAATTCAACCTCAATTTGGGGTCGGATTTCAAAACAAATCATATATTTGAACTCGTGGGGTTATGGGTAGTCGGGTTTTGGTCCGAGCCTCGGGTTTGGACCATGTGGTCCCTGAGTCAAATTTTGGATTTTTAGGAAGAATGCTTAGAAATTAGTAACTAGGCTATGGGTTTGATTTATTGAGCCATTATTGATATACTTGAGTTGATTATGTCTAGATAATACCGTTCCGGAGTCGAATTCTAGAGGAAAGGCGGTGTTAGAGGGTTGATTGCTCTATTTTGGACCAAGTGTCTTGCCTAACGTTGGTGAGGGAATAGGTATTATTTGCTATGTGCTATGTGATTCTCATGTTCATTGCATAGGTGAGGTGACGAGTACCTATGTAATGTGAGTCAAGCATGCCCGTGAGTCTATTTGAATAGAAATTGTAGTATTTCTTCTATGATTATCATATTATGAAATTGTTTCTACTTGGTAATTCATTCTTGTTGAGAGTATTGGTTGTTGAGCTTGAGAAGTGTTGATACGAATGAGAATCCAAGTGTAAAGTACACAATTGAAGTGATTGGTTATAGTAAGACCCTTGCCGGGTATTTGTTGAGCTATTAATTGATGATTTCCCTTGCCGGGTGATATTGAACTGTATTTCCACTATGTTGCATTCCTTGCCATTGTTATTTGTCATTTGCTTTAGTGAGGAAGTGTGTAATGCACGAAGGGTGATGCCGTGCCATGTTTACATTGATTATATCATACATTGCATAGTGAAAGAGAAAGTGAAGCATGAAGGTTAATGTCGTGCCATGTCTACATTGATTATAAGCACGAAAGTTAATGTCGTGCCATGTTTACATTGATTATATCATACATTGCATAGTGAAAGAGAAAGTGAAGCACGAAGGTTAATGTCGTTCCATGTTTACATTTATTATAAGCACGAAGGTTAATGTCGTGCCATGAGTACATTGATTATATCATGCATTGCATAGTGAAAGAGAAAGTGAAGCACGAAGGTTAATGTCGTGCCATGTTTACATTGATTATAAGTACGAAGTTAATGTCGTGCCATGAGTACATTGATTATATCATGCATTGCATAGTGAAAGAGGAAGTGAAGCACGAAGGTTAATGTCGTGCCATGTTTATATTGATTATAAGCACGAAGGTTAATGTCGTGCATGATTACATTGATCACATCATACATTGCATAGCGAAAGAGAAAGTGAAGCACGAAGGATAATGTCGTGCCATGATTTGCATTGATTATACCATGTTTTGCATAGTGAGGAAGAGATTAAAAGCACGAAGGGTGATGCCGTGCCATTATTTACATTCCTGGCATTTGTACTTGTCTTTACTTGGTACTTTCTGTTAAACTGCTTCTTATCTGCTTTCTTATGATCAATATACTGTCATATCTCACTTGTTATCCCTTTAACTGCTCCCGCTTCCCTTATTTGTCTGCTTATTTCTTGTGTTGCTATATGTGTTGTATGTTGTAGAATAGGACAGGTGTACATCATTGCTAAGTCTAGCCTCGTCACTACTTCGGCCGAGGTTAGGCTCGGCACTTACTCAGTACATGGGGTCGGTTGTACTGATGCTGCACCTGCACTTCTTTATGTTGTGCAGATCCTGCAGCCGGACCCAGTGGACATCGTTAGAGGGAGTATCCTTCAGTCCACCTTGGAGATTGCAAGGTAGACCCGCAGACGTTTGTGGGCCTTGACGTCTCCTATATCCATTTTTCTTCCTTCCTGTCTTTTTCATTTATTTTCAAGACAGTTGTATACAGTTATTGTTCAGCCCTTGGTTGTAGTAATCTTTTAGTATGTTTGTGAGTTAGTGACTCCAGATTCGGGGATTGTTACAACGTAATGTATTTGTTTAAATCATTTAGTTCTGTTTTTTTTTATCTATTTCCGCTGCTAAATCATAAACTATTTTTGGTTAATTCTATTAATTGGGTATTATCATGTCAGTTTAACTGCTCATGTTGGCTTGTCTAGCGGGTTCAACGTTAGACGCAGTCACGGCCTGAAAGTGGGAATTCGGGTCGTGATAGTAAGTTCATCAAAAGAGATCTTCTGCCACACAACCCCAATGTGCTAAAATAGTTTACAGAGAGAAAATACTGGGACTACTTCAATTGTCGGGTGGTGGAGGCAAATGAGCACTTAGTTAAGGAGTTTTACGCTAATGTTTCCTATGTTAAACATGACTCCAAAGCGACTAAGGTGCGAAATCTGACAGTACTGTTTGATGGGAATGCAATAAATGGGTACCTTGACTTCGATGATGAGGATGAGTCGCAGTACTTTGAGAAGTTGAACTTGGGGGATGATGCCCGTCCATGGCTAGCTGAACACTTGGCAATCCCGGGTACCACCCCAAACTGGTTGCAAGCAGGGAAGGTGATTCTGAGGAGAACATTAAATTTTGAAGCTAAAGGTTGGGAGACTTTCGTGTGTAGCAGGCTAGACCCCACCTTTCATGAAAACTCTCTTCCTCTCAGTCGTGCGGTGTTGGTGGCCCCAATCATGGCAGGGTACCCCATTAACGTCGAAAATGTGATGTCACGGGAAATCAGTCGGGCGGTGAATGAAGGCAACAGATCATACCCTTTCCCCAACTTCTATACTATGTACTTTGAGGACCAAAAGGTACAGGGGAGGAAGTTTGATGTAAAGGTGAATCCAAAGGCTCCGTTCTCCTGGTACAGCCTTCAGGGTGATGACAACCCTAAGAGCAAGAATTTCAAAGGAAAAGCCATTATTTACACTGGCCAGTCTGAAGAGCCAGTGGTTGTAGTGGCATCTACTCACCCTGCCTCAGCCACACCAGACATTGCTCCAGGCCCCTCCACTTCAGCAGGCCCAGGCATTCCTTCACCAAGGGCATACCTTCTGACTGCCCACCGTCTGAGCCAGACCCTATCCAGTATCAACAACTGGATGCAGGCAGCTACTTCTAAGTTGTCTGTCCTTTACACGATGGTGGCATCCCAAGATACACCTCCTCCGCCACAGGTCCCACAGTCCATGGAGAACACTCTCAAGGAGATTTTGGGCAACCAGAAGAAGATCCTTGAGAACCAAAAGTTGATTCTGGATGTTGTTGGCAATCATGGAAAGGCACTGAAAGAGCTTTCCAAGGAGACTAAGAAATTGAGGAAGACATGTGCCTCCAGGGAGTCAGTGAAGCATTTAAGGAAGGAGGTAGATAAGCTAAAGGAAGATCACTTGCCATTAGACTTGCTGCTGCATGATCCTGCTGCCCAGCCTGAGTCAGAGCCGGATATAGAGAGGCCACCAAAGAGGAAGAGAGTGTTTCCCAGTACTGAGGGTATTGTTATAGAGTTGGCAGACCCGGAGGGAGGTACCTCGAGTCAGCCGCAGCTCCCAGTACAGGACCAGGTTACAGAGGAGATCCAGGTCCCGATGGAGACACAGGGTTCTGAGGACCAGTCACAGGCTCCCATACAGTCCACAGACCCCGGGACCCATACTCAGGATCCTATGCAGACGGAGGGCCTATAGGGAGTTTCTCTTTACTCTTCTCCTTTTATTTGTGCTATTTTTGGTTAGTTAGCATTGAGGACAATGCTAGATCTTATTTGAGGGGGTAGCCCTATTTTGGATTTGGGATGAATGTGTATATTTGATACTATTTTGCTTTTATTATGCTTTCTTTTTATTTTTGGTATGTACATAACTTTAAAATTCTAGTACTTTTCGTATTTCGTACATTTGGTCTGTATATAAATTTACTTTCTGATGTATATATTCATTCCCCCTTATGTATATTCGATTAATTCCCCTCTTGTATATATTCATTCTACTTTACGTATTTTACTTTCCGCATTTTTTCCTTTTCATAGCTTCTTATTTTATTTTCGTAGGTTCTTGTTTTAAATTTTCACGTGCAATAAGCCTTTGGTTTTCTTAATGCCACGGTTCTTTCCAAAGGTGGAATTTGTGTGAACCGGGTGGTTCTTCCCGAGGATGGATGGTGTGACATCCTTCTTAAGGGTTTGAGTCTGTTTTTTCTTTTTGCTTTTTTTGTGTAAATAGTAGTTAATGAGTAATGGTGCCCCAAGAAAAGCTTCACTTGGGCCTAACACATTTGCCTTTGATCCTATGGTCAAAAACAAATCGTTGTGTTTAGGATGGTGAAAGTTGTGACCTTAAGACTCTTGTGTTGACCGATAATCATCAAGTGGTTTTTCGAGACCATTGTGTTGCTCAAATCATAGCTAAGGTTGTTGTGGGACCCCAACTCTGTTTCCTTAGCAATTCCCATAGCTTGAGTGGTGATAATTTGAACTGCAAGTCCAAGTCCCGTGCCATTAGTCTAGAACTTGCCCTGAATGTTTGTCTAGGCAAAATCCTAAGTGTAGTTTGACTTGAGATGTGACTATAGGCTCTCCTTGATGCGAATAATGACTTGAACATTTCCATAGCCTACCAATGACAATTTCCCTAGTCAACCATTTTGAGCCTTGGACCTTTTTCTTTCAAAAACCATTATACAAGCCTTTACCCGTTCTGGCCCTCTCTTGGCACCCTTTCTTTCCTTAAGCACAAGGCAAAAACGTAAGTTTGGGGGAGAGACGAGGAATGCAACAAAGTGAAAAAGAAGGTACAAAAAGGAAGAAAAGGAAAGGCGATGAAAAATAAAGAAAAGAAAAGTAAAAAGTCAAAAAGAATGAACAATTTAGAAGAAATAAAGGGAATCAATGAAAGAAAAGAGATTAAAGGTGTGGAATGCTCAGAAAGGAGAAAAATGATTGAAATGGACAAGAAGGAGTGACAGTATGTCTCTCTAACCCCTCAGAAAGAGCTTGATGACTCAAAAGGTCAAGAGAAGGTGCGCAAAAGTAAAGCAAATGAAGTGCTTAAGGGAAGATGAAACCCACCTAGACCAAATATTCCCTACCTTGAACCAAAAAGCCTTCAATATGTCTCCACAAAAGTCCTATATGATCTTGAGTTGAATAAAGCTTACATTAGTGGCGACCCACATAAGGGGCAAGCCTATGGTACTTTGAGCCGGACTTGATTCTTTCCCTTGAGAGAGATGAGTGAACCTCCATTATCCTCGTTCTGAGTGTTACAATCTTAAATTGAGGTTTACTTAGCGAGAGTTGAGGAGTATGAGTTTGGGTTCCACAATGACCAAAGCAGTAGTAAGAGTTTCGTTGATGAGTCGAGTCAACTCTTGATGCTCTTGTGTCACACTGAAATCCATGGTGTTAAAAGGTCAAATGTTGTTAATGATTCATTGGCATTGAGGGCAATTGTTAGTCCCAATTGATGCTAGAAGAGGTTACCTTAGGACAGCTGAATTTTCTTGGAATTACTCAAAAAGGGGGGGCTTATTTTGTCTGGTTGAGGACAAGAAAAAAGCTTAAGTTTGGGGGAGTTGATAACTAGGGATTTTACCTTATTTTACACTCTTTCTTGCTTAAGTTTTAAATTAAAATGTATGCAAAATAGTCCCAAAGGCTTACTTGTTGTACTTGACTGCAGGGTTTAATCAAAAAAGGTGACAAATGGTCAAAAACCTGCTCAAAAGAAGTGAAACATGAACAAGTACCAAGAACAAGCACAAGCAAAGTTCAACTGACCAGTGCGGACCGCGGTCCACTTTATGCGGTTCGCACTGAAGAGATTCAGAGAAGTTATTTTTGAAGGCCAAATCCAACGTGGACCGCGGTCCATTTTATGCGGTCCGCACTGAGGAGATTCAGAGAGCTTCCACTTTGAAATCCAAAAGACCATCGCGGACCGCAGTCCATTTTGCGCGGTCCGCACTGACGCCACCGCGGCTGCTGTGCATTTTATGCGGACCGCGGTAGCCAAGTTCAGAAGCCCAGTTTTTCAAGCCAAAGGCCTCACCGCGGCCGCGGTCCATTTTGTGCGGTCCACGGTGACCCCGCAGGGGTATTTTTGTCCAAAAACTTTGGCCTAGTATAAATAGTTTCTCTTCTTATTTTTAGGGCAGCTGGGGTACTCTGATATTATCAGGAGCTCGTGAACGGTTTTTCTTCAGCTTTTTGAGTAATTTTAAAAGGGTTTCAACATTGAATCTTTCAATTTTAATTTATAATTCAATATATGGGTTTTGCTTCATCTATTTCTCTGATTTCTTCAGTTATTATGAGTAGCTAAACCCATTAGCTAGGGTTGTGGCTCAACCCTAGTGTGGGTATTTAATGGGTCCTTTAAATTAAGGCTTAGATGTTTATGGGTGATTGGTATTTGGGTTGATTGTGGTTTTCATGTTAAAATTAGTGGTTGCAAATACTAATTAGTGTTTATTTGACTTGGGTTCTTCTTGAGAAAGAGAACTTGAGTCTAGAAAATTAGCCCAACAAGGAATTGGGACGAAATCAAGAGAATTGATAGTCCCAATTAACGGGTTAAATCTCGAGATAGTAAAACCCTACTTGAACCTATATTGCTTGCATAAATTCGACACCCAATTGACCTCGAGGGAGGCAATTAGGGCAAAGCCACTCAAACTACCGAGATGTATAGAGTGGGTAACTTTGCGCATTGGCTATATCACACTCCCCTTCATGACATCTTTGCCTTAGATATTGGAATTCGTTAAATATTCTACTAGGTGAAAGTCATAACCCTAGTGCCTTTTATCCATTAAGAAAACAACCAAAAAGAAATTAGTTAGTTAATTAGCAAATTACCATTAGTATAAACCGTAGTATGATTGTCAAATCAAAAAGTATGAGAAGTGCAATTAAGAGCACGAAACACTACTAGATTACCTAGAAACTCAACTCCAATATTCATAACTCTCTGTGGAAACGATCCCGATCCTTCGGGTAAAAGTTGTCCTGACCCTCATCTTGCGACTTTATAGTAGTGTAGGTGAGTGCCGATCAGAGGTCGTCCCCGTTAGTGGATATTATATCCAGGGAATGCCCCGAGGAATTTGTATATATTTATCAGGGGTATGCCCCGAAGTATTTGTATTTGGAGGCCAAAGTAGAACGCGTAATGTTTTTATTCTTATTTTCATTTTTCTTTTATTAGGTGGGGACGACCTCGAGTCTCATGTGTGTTTATTTTTCTTTTTTGTGTTTATTTTTGACTCAATTTGAATGTTTTAAAAGCCAACTAGATCAAGTACGCAATCGTGAGCTTCACGGGACGCGGGGAATACCTAACACCTTCTCCCCGAGTCAAATGAACCCCTTTACCTAAAACTCTGGTGCGAACTTAGTTTATAGTCCAAAGTGTTTTAAAAGGAAAATCATTGTTTTTAAAACGGTGACCTG
Organism: Nicotiana undulata; assembly: GCA_005239495.1. Lineage (NCBI taxonomy): Eukaryota > Viridiplantae > Streptophyta > Magnoliopsida > Solanales > Solanaceae > Nicotiana > Nicotiana undulata. The sequence goes on along the minus strand of ML249640.1, from coordinate 152,121 downwards.
ACACACCGAAACGAATGTCAGGTGGCGACTCTGAGTTAATCCTTTTGAACACAATTCTTTGTCACTTTCAAAATTGAAAAATCCTTTCGAACTTTGCAAAATCTTTTTATTATTTTTAAGAGGGATTAGTAAAAGTTTGTTTTAAAAAAGGGGTGTGACATCTCTAGCGACTCTGCTAAGGAGTTGCAGGTTCGAGCTGGTACTTGATCTCGTTGGCTTTTAGAATATTCGCTTGAGGTTTTTATGTGCTTTATTTGCTTTTATTTTATTTTTATTTTTGTTTATGGGTTTTATTATTTTCTAGTTGTTTATATTTTTACAATTTTTTCTTTATGTGTTACTGCTTTATAACTGTCATCATTTGCATAACCATGAGTCTTCTTTCTGCAACACGTCTCGGAGTACGCGTCGCGTACACGAACTCTTTGTCGAGTCACCCTTATTTTAGGAGGGGGAGCCGTCAAACGTATGGAGTGGGTGAAAAGCTTGAGCAGCCACCATCGACCATACGCTCCCCCGCATTGCCTTGTTAGTGAACCCCAAACTTAGGTCAGCCTTTAGGTCATTTTTATTTCCATCATGTCATTTAGACCTAGTAGGGATCGGTCCTAAGTACCGTGTCCCTTTGTAGGAGGCCTACCCAAATTTTGTCTAAATGGGCCCATGGCCTAAAAGGACATACAATCATCCCTATGTGATACATATTGCATCTTTGAGGGTAGAAAGGTCATTTGGCAGACTGATGTTTGGGAAAGAAGGGTGAAAATGAAGCAAGTAGGGCCCAGTTATATTTTTCTTTCACAACATTTTCAAGAAAAAGACAAAAAAAATGAAAATAAGAAATTCAAAAAGAATTTGCATTTTCCCATCGTTTTCCAAAAAAAAAAAAAGATTTTACATGTTTCATCATTTTTTTTTAAAAGAAAGAAAGACAAAAAATATGTTTTCTCCAAATTAGTTTTTATAAAATTCTCTCCCGTATCCAATATTCCCGAACTACGCAAACCTGATTCTCGTCTCTCGGGGCGGGATACATATTCAGCCCACATAGGGTTCGGTCTTCTTCTTCCTCTTATTCCTAGTAAGTCTTAGGTTCTTGGCTTCGGGGGGTCTTAGCCAAATATTGCATGTCTAGCTACTTGTGGCCACATCTGTCCATTCTAGCAAAATGAGGTCATTTTCGCGAAAGTGGTTCATTGACCCATGTCTCAGAATTCTGAGTTCGCAACTAAGTATCCCACAACCTTAAGGTCCGTCCTTTTTGAGTTTTCATCTTTAGCCACTTCTGGCCACATCGGTCATTTTTGCAAAATGGGTCACTTTTGCGAAGTACTTTCTAGGGCCATGATTATTGAGAGTTTTTAAGTCATATATGTTGAACCAAGTCACTACATGGTTTTGAAGATTGACAAACTCCTACCTAGTTGAACCAGGTCCATCAGGGCAAACATTATCAAACAGACCCATTGGCACAAGAAGCGTACATGCAAAGGAGATAAACATGATCTGTGAATTATCTATGAACTAAGAGGTTGTCTCCAAAAGCAAAAAGGTTGCAAAGTGATAAGAAGAAAGAGTTTGAATTCAGCAAGGACAAAAACAAGGAAGTTGAGATGAACACAAACTCTTCCACCAAGGAAGCGTTGCACTAGAACTGAACAACAACATCTCAACTACTGGCGCTTATAATATATTGAAGTATTCCTGCTGAAGAATTGATCGCACAAAGACAGAATTGAAACAAGAACTGAAAGAAAAATTACCAAAGCAATTTTGCAAGCAGAATCCTTGTGCGACTCAAAAGCTACTTGAACCAACTAGAAGAACTAGTTTCATTTGTTATCTTTTGAGTCTAGTTGGTTTGTAGTAGGTGATTAAATATTGTATCTTTCAGCTTTATTAGAAGCAATTTAATAGGTACACATTGATCAAGTTAGAGTTAACTTGAAGTTTGTCGCAATTAGCTAGAGGCTAGTTTGCTACAAAGGGATTAGAGTTAGTCCGTAGGTTTACAAAAGAGTTTATTTTGTAAATGTTGTTTGGATCAGAGTTGTAGTGAAGAGTTTGAGAAAATCCTACTGGGAAGTAGGTCGTGGTTTTTTCACCTTTTGAGTCAGGTGTTTTCCACGTAAAATTGTTGTGTTCTTTAATTCTGCAATTACTTTTTCGCAAACAGTAGAAGTTGGAACACCAAGAAGAACCAGGTTCTTCTATAGAGACTGCACTCGAAAATTGGACACCACACAAATCACCCCCCCCTCTTGTGTGGTATTGACGTATAAAACATCAATTGGTATCAGAGCAGGTTATCCTTGAAAAGGCTAACACCTTGGAAAAGATCAAAATGAGTGCACCACCTGGAAACTGGGAGGGTCAATCAACTGCAAGGCCACCACTCTTTAATGGCCAGTATTACTCTTGGTGGAAGAACAGGATGAAGGACCACTTGATTGGAGAAGACTATGAGCTTTGGGACATAGTCACTGATGGTCCTCTAGCCACCATGAAGAAGACTGCTGAAGGAGCAGATGTACCAAAAACTAGAGTTGACTGCACTACTGAGGATCTGAAGAAATGGGAGAAGAGTGCTAAGGCCAAAAAGTGGCTAGTAAGTGGGAGAANCTTGAAGAGGACAGGGTAGAGAAGATCCTGACAAGGGTCTTGCCAATTTACTAGGAAAGTAAAATCACTGCTATCCAGGAATCCAAAAATATGGCAACCCTTAGATTGGACGAGCTAATTGGCAACCTCACTGCCTATGAACTCAGAAGAAAGACAATGAAAATATATGCTCCAAAGAAGGAAAGGAGTCTAGCACTGAGAATCACTGAGGGAGTAGATCTGGAGGAGGATGAGATGGCCATGATTACCAAAGAATTCAGAAACTTTCTCATAAGGAAGAAGGGCATCTCCAGAGGTAGAAACTACAACAAAGCAAAAGCTCCAGAAAGGCCAACCAACGAGGGATGCTACAAATGTAAAAAGACTGACCACCATATCAAGAACTGTCCTCAGTGGGAAGTAGAATGGAAAAAGGAGAGATTTTAAAGAAGGAACAGGAAGAAGGAACTGGTCCAACCCAATACAACAAAAGCTATGGTTGCTGCTTGGGGGGAAAGTTCAGATGAAGAATCAGAAGATGGTGAGAATGAAGAACAGGCGCTCATGGCAATTGGATAATCTGATGAGGAATCATATGAAGAACCAGAGGTAAGTATCTCCCATCTCAAAAACAAAATAAAGTTCCTATCTATAGAGAAACTCTCTGAGTTGCTACTGGATTTCATGGATGATTCTGAAGAAACAACCAAATAGAAAGAACAACTCTCTAAAGAATGTGCAATGCTAAATGCTAAATGCATGAACCTGGAAATCAGAGTAAGTGAATCTGAAAAGAAAAACACTGTCTTGTTGAACCAGGTTCATCCACTTGAAACTGAGATTCTAGAGCTAAAATCTGAAAACTTAAAACTGAAGCTAGGATCCAGTAAAAAGGTTGTTGATCATTCTCATATCATGTTAGAAGAAAATATGGGAAAACTAAAAGATAAGATGTATACCAAGGATGAACAAATAAGGACTCTTAAAGAAGAACTTGGTAAAGTCAAACATGAGTTAGATCGAACTTGTAAATGGAATAAATCCTCTGATGCCTTGACATGGCTTCAAGAAAACCATAGTATCAACCAGAGAGGACTTGGCTTTGGGAGTCAACTACCCAAGTGGGATCCCAAAAGCAAGTATCTCACTCTCCCTGAGAATAAAATCTGCACCCATTGTGGTAATACTGGTCATTACAAAATTGAATGTACTGCAAAGCAAGGCAGTCGAAGAAATGAGAGGTTTGTTAAAAAGAAAAACCGGTTACCAAATTGGGCCAGAAAAAGCTTAATTCATCCTTTATCTCATAGAAAATGACCCAAACTAGTTTGGGTTCTTAAAGCTAACCCCTGATTTCTTTTTGTAGGTTCAAGTGAGAGGAAGCAGCCAAATTTGGTACTTGGA
>ML249640.1:357-141100 GCA_005239495.1 Nicotiana undulata | reverse complement strand
AAATCCCCCCCCCCCCCCCCTCTTGTGTGGTATTGACGTATAAAACATCAATATAAGCCTTAGTGAGGCATTTTCCATGTTTTAGAGGTCAATCTTATTGAGTTTGCACTCCTAGCCACACTTGGCCACATAGGTCTTTTTGACAAAATAGCCCAATCATGCCTTGCATGTATCCAATAAGAGGTGCCATAGTGTCTTGAGTCACTAACTCTATTTGGTCTAATTTTTCTCATTCAGGTTGGATCATTGTACCAAAGCTTGAGCGTGACAGACGCCCCTAGATCATTCTAGCCAGGACCGTTGCTTTCAAGCTGTTTAAGGAGACTTGTTATATTTTTGAGTATGTTTTGTCTTTTATTTTATAGGTCTAGTCCAGTAGTATTAATTTTGTTTATGTTGTGTCACATTTTGTCATAGTATAGTTGAGTTTGTAAGTTTCTCATTATCATACTTACTGTTTTGTATTTGAAAAACTAAAAATTTATAGATGAAAAATCCAAAAAGATTCTTGTTTTTTAGTTTATATTATCCATCACTTTTTTAGAACTACGCTTGGTCTGAGTCATGTGGAACATGATACGTAGGCAACCTACATAGGGTTCGATCAAATTATTTTTTAAAATTAAAAAAAATAAAGTTGTGGGATGTAAAAAATGAGAGGAAATTGCAAGATGCAAGAAAAGAGCAATAATCATAAAGAAAATAGAGGAAAGAAATGAGCAAATCAAGCAGCGCAAGAGAGGAAATGAAGAAGAAAAGGGCAAGGAGAGTAAAATTGGGATGATGCCATATGACCTTCATGCCCTCGAAGTCATTTTAGAACCAATAATTGTGACTAGGTGCATTGCATATGATATGATAATATTTGTTGTTAAATGCCCTAACGCTAACGCGATGACTTTATTTTGTTCCTCTTTGTTATCTTCATTATAGCAGAAGAGTGGTTGGTTTGTTGTTGTTAAACTGGTAACTCTTTCCTACAACATAAAGTCGAAAGGAAATGGCATACGACAACAGAGTTGAATTGGTTGATACTGGTACCCGAAAGCAATCGGCTGAACGGGATACTGGGTTGGTTGAAGAGTTGAGGATGCTAAGACAACACATGCCGGGCATGTATGAGGCTTGGATGGATGGGAAGGCACCACTCCCGCCACCACCTAGCTTCCTAGATGCTACCCTTACCCAATCTCCAGACACAGTGTCAGATCATCCACTGTACTCTCTAGAATCCCAGCTTTCCCAACCTCCCTAGTAGCTCCAACGTTCGTCCTCCAACTACTTTTTCCAAAAATAGCCCTCTTGTCATATCCACTACCTCCACGATTACAACTTCTCAACAACCTCTCCTCAGGTCCAACAGTGAACACCAGTGCAACCCTCTTGATGCCTAATACTACCCCCTAAAGCTGGCCCACCGAGTCCCGGACTCATATAATCATACCTCCCAGAAGGAGCCTCATGTTGAGAATGAAAAGTTCATAAGGAATGAAGAGCGAGATGAGATGTCCAGAAAGCTGAAAGGTATAGAGCAATCCTTAAAGAACATGCAATAGAGGGGAAATCAGATTAACGTGTCTTACAATGACTTGTGTATGTTCCTTGATGTTCATCTGCCCGCGGGATTTAAAATGCCAAAGTTTAACTTGTATAACGGACGTGGAGATCCAGTAGCCCATCTGAGGGGTTACTGTAGTGAAATGAGAAGTTTTGGAGGGAAAGATGAGTTGATGATGGCGTATTTCAGTGAGAGCTTGAGTGAGGCATCCTTGGAATGGCATAAGCATCAAGATGTCAGTAAGTGGTATGTATGGGATGACATGGCTCAAGATTTTGTTCGACACTTTCAGTACAATATAGACATTATCCCAGATCGCGCCACCCTTTCTAATATGGAAAAGAAGCCCAGTGAGAGCTTTAGGGAATATGGACTCAGATGGAGGGAACAAGTTGCCCGAGTCAGTCCTCCGGTTGATGAAGAAGAAATGGTAAAGCTTTTCCTACAAGCTCAGGGACCCACATACTTTAGTCATTTGATCTTTGTTTTGGATAAACCTTTCAATGATGTGGTAAAAATGGGGGACATGGTAGAAGAAGGAATCAAATCAGGCAAAATCATAAGCTATCCTGCATTGAAAGATACTACAGAAGACATTCAGAACATCACAATGAACTTGGGGGAAGAAAAAGAAATAGAAAAGATGTTGTTGAGCCCCGCCAACGACAAGATCTAGTAGGCGTTCCTGCTCAACGCTTTCAGCCTCAGTACCAACCCCATGAATATCCATGTACTCCAGATAATCCTCCCCAAGGCTACTTCTCCCCACAAAATCCCCAAAGTCATACCTCACCTTCCCACTACTTTATCCATAATGCACCGCCATATGCTCCACATCTACAGGACATGCAATGGCCTGCACCACCTCCACAAATGTCTTACCCGCCTCCTCAAGCATGTCAACCACTCGCCCGCAAGAGCTTCCAACCGAGGTCGGAGTACAAACTGAAATGGCAGCATCAAAGAAAAAAGTCATTCACTCTTATCGGAGAATCATATGTTAGTTTGTTCCAAAGGTTAAGGCAATTGGACATGTTGAAGCCGTTTAGATAAAAATGACGAATCCCTTGCCAAAGAATTTTGATTTTTCTCAAAGGTGCGCATATTGCTCTAATGCCCCGAGGCACATTATAGAAAAGTGTTGGCATCTGAAAAGAGTAGTCCAGAAGCTTATTGATGCAGGTGATATTATCGTGCAAAATCCAGATGCATCGGATACTAGCCAAATTCCATCGTCTGTTCATAATGAGACGTATATGGTGGGCATGATTTGTGTTGAAAAGGAACACGAGAACTCTTCTGAATCCCTTGGAAGGCCAATTGCCACGAAATTTTCAGCGCTATCAGTCTCGATTCCAGAAGTTGATCTTAAGAACGAGTTGGAAAAGAGGACCCAAAAGCAATCTGTTGAGGTCAATGTGATGGAGACTTGTGACGGTTCCGGTAATATTGATGTGGAACTGAGTGGCTAAGATGTCGGTCTTGGTGATTGGAAAGACGCTCATTTCTTGGCTAGCCAGGGGAGTCTTTGTGGTTTATTTTGTTATCATTTCTGTTGTCCGGGTTATTTCAGGGTTGTAATCCGAATATTGTCTTGTGACTCAAACCCTTCTATCCTTTTATTTTGCCTTTTTTTTTTAGCCGTAGTAATCCGTTAGTGTTATATAGGTTTGCTCCAGTGTTGGAACCCAAGTTTTTCTTGCTTGTTTTTGTTGTTCACACTTTTTCACTATCAGTTTAACATAATCTCCTATTTTCTGTCATTTTTTGTCCATTTTGTTTAGTTCTCTTTCTTTTTATAACTCTTTTCATTCTGACTCTAGTGACATGACATGCACGGGTAATTCTCAGCCTGGTCTTAAAAGTTAGTCTAATCATGAGTCAATGAAACAAGTTTTGAAGATGAATATTTAAGGGAAATAAGTAAATATTTGGACATTTTGAGATCATTTAAAGCCCTAATTGTGTGAAACTGGGGCAGATCATTTGGGGAGTTAAGAGGACGATAAGAAATTGTTACAAGAAAGTGCGTCCCAAACAATTTGAAGCAAGCAACTTTGAGTTCAAGTTGCCAGATAAAGCCAAAAGAGTTCGCTCCAAATTGACAGAGCACATTCATTGTGAAGAAGAGATCACACAACGAGAGTTTTGTACTTGACAAAGAACTAAAGAATGGTGAAAGGCATATCAGTGATATCAATGCGAAAGTTGCAAAAGAAATGATGTTCATAATCTCCCTTTTTCATCCTCAAGTTGCATGTGTTATACTTGGCATTTTCAGGGATTAGGAGGCCCTCTTTCAGCTACCCAAACACTATATACCATTTGGTACCCTTTTGAGCCTATGCTAATTTTTTTGACTTCCCCTATTTTGGAATCAAGTTAGAGTCATAAAAAAATCATTCCCCATAAGGTTTGTTTTAGAAACTTCATTCCATAAGAAAATTTCAAAAAGAGAAAAAAAAAAGAGGAAAACAAAACAACAGGAAAAAAAAAGAGAAAATAGCAGCAACAAAGAGTAGTCTTTTTGAACTACGTTCGACCTGATTCTTGTCACCACAAGATATGTAGGCAGCCTTATGGTTCGGTCGCACCAAATAAAATATTTCATAATCCCACAAAGACTGAGTGGAGCAGTTCTTCTTAGAAATTCCATCTAAAAAAAATCAAATACTCTAGTTTTAGATATTGGAGCAAAGTTTTAGAATGGATTCCAAAAGTTGTAAATAAATTAACCCCGTTGTCATAGTTATTTTGAGCCTTTATGATATCCTTTCTTTCAAACCCTATCCAAAAGCCACATTACACTCCAAAAAAATACCTCCCAGATAATCTTTGAGAGCGCCAAGTTAGACATGCCAGGAACATATGATACTTTTACCATGGTTAATGCCTTTCCATTTGCAGAATCAGAGGAAATAAGAAGAAAAGAACAAAAATGAGAGAGTCTTATTGGTGAAAACCCTCACGGGCACCATAAGGCGGCGGTGAGTTGAGAGAAAGAGTAAAATGAGATAGGCTTGATGGTGAAAACCCTTTGGGCACTACAAGTCGAATAAGGATTGTGAATCAGATAGGATAATCGGAGCATTGAAGCCCTGTTTCACGGCTTAGAGATAGAACAAGAGTTGAACATTAGACTTTCTTGACATATTAGGCCATTAATCCAAAAATGTATGTCATGGTCATTAGAGTTGGTATCCACATCTGATAGGTTTCTACTTTGTAGTTTTCTTGTTAGATATCATGTCTTTCCATTGCCCCTTACTATGTTCCTCTTGTTTTGTTCAAGTCCACTTTTTGAGTCAGTTTGGTCAAAACAAGTGAGAAATGACTTCAAAATTTGCAACCAGCTTTCCAATTGCACAGAGAGGAATCTGGCTAACACATCAAAGCGACATAAGTCAGGAAAGAACAATATGCGCACTGATTTGATAACAATCGACGTGCTTTGGGATTCATGTAAATGCAAAGGTTCAGTAAATGTCAATTCATGAGCAATACATCGGGTATAAGGTATTGGGCTTGAATGGATCAGAGGTGTTTTCATTGATAAGGGTTGACAGAGAAAGTGGTTAATCAATAACACACAAGGTCTTCTGAGTCAAAACCAAGGTTAATCATGGCAAGTGTAGGAGAAACCGCCCTCAATGTCAAGGCCACAAACCAACCACCACATTTTAAACTCACAAGTTTTCTTTGTTTGAAACAGGGACGAAGACTGTGTCCAAATCAAAGCTTGGAAGCATGAATCTTTCAGGTGTCATGCCCAATTTTGTCAGCACAAAGGCTGTTTGAGAATGTTTTTACCTCCTAGGATCCTCTAGTTGAGAAGATCATCACCTCTCAAGAATTTGCTCTAGTTGAGAAGAACCATATCTTCTAGACATCGTACTAGTTGGGAAGAATCTTTAGTTTCCTTAAGTTCAGGGGTCCCGCCTGGAAAATAGGTCCAGTTTTAGTTTCCTTAAGTCGTTAATCTTATGTTTTCCTTAAGTTCAGGAGCCCCGCCTGGAGAATAGGGTCAATTGTTAGTTTCCTTAAGTTTTAATCTCTAGCTTTTCTTGAGTTCAGGGGTCCCGTCTGGAGAATAGAGTCAATTTCTAGTTTAGTCAGACTTAGTTTATAGTTTAATAAGAACGAAGCATGACAGTGGCAGAAGAGGACACCTTTAGCAATAATGCTACAAGCTAACCACAACATTTTCAAACTAACAAGATTTCATTTTTTTGAAACAGGGGAAAGAAAATTTGTTCGATCTGCAGGGATCCTCCATAAGGGAAGTATGGTCCAGGGTCAAGGAATTTTGTTCTTTATGCAGGGATCTTCCAGGAAGAGAGCATGGCTCGGGTAAGTTCATTTTCAGTTTTCAGGACCCTCCTGGATAATGGGATTTGATTTAAGTTTTCAGGACCCTCTTGAATAATGGAATTTAGTTTTCAAGTCTTCAGGACCCTCCTGGATAATGGGATTTAGTTTTCAAGTTTTCAGGACCCTCCTGGATAATGGGATTTGATTTAAGTTTTCAGGACCCTCTTGAATAATGGAATTTAGTTTTCAAGTCTTCAGGACCCTCCTGGATAATGGGATTTAGTTTTCAAGTTTTCAGGACCCTCCTGGATAATGGGATTTGATTTAAGTTTCCAGGACCCTCCTGGATAATGGGATTTGATTTAAGTTTTCAGGATCCACCTGGAAAATGGGATTCATCTAACACTCACAAATGTTCCTGGTACAAACTGGGGAAGAAAATTTTCTTTGTTTTGTCTGTTTTGTTGTGATTGCAGGGGTACCTGGGGAACAGGGTGAATTCTCAATTTTCAAGTTAAGAGGCATCAGGAGCCCTCATGAAGAACAGGGTCAACTTTCAATTTTCAAGTCCAAGAGGCATCAAGAGCCCGCCTGAAGAACAGGGTCAACTTTTAACTTTCAAGTTCAAGAGGTATCAGGAGCCCGCCTGAAGAACAGGGCCAGTGTTCACTTTTCAATTTCAAGTTCAAGAGGTATCAGGAGCCCGGCTGAAGAACAGGGTCAACTTTCAATTTCAATTTAGAGAGGCATCAGGAGAACCCCGCCTGAAGAACAGGGTCAACTTTCAGTTTACAATTTTAAGTCAGAGAGGCATCAGGAGCCCGCCTGAAGAACAGGGTCAACTTTCAGTTTACAATTTTAAGTCAGAGAGGCATCAGGAGCCCGCCTGAAGAACAGGGTCAACTTTCAGTTTACAATTTTAAGTCAGAGAGGCATCAGGAGCCCGCCTGAAGAACATGGTCAATTTTCAATTTTCGAGTTCAAGAGGCACCAGGAGCCCCGCCTGAAGAACATGGTTAACTTTCAATTTCCAAGTTCGAGAAGCATCAGGAGAATCTCTCCTGAAGAACAGGGTAAACTTTCAGGTTACAAGTTCAAGTTATAGAGGCATCAGGAGCCCGCCTGAAGAACAGGGTCAGCATTCGGTTTTCAAGTTCAAGTTAGAGAAGCATCAGGAGAATCCCGCCTGAAGAACAGGGTCAGCATTCGGTTTTCAAGTTCAAGTTAGAGAAGCATCAGGAGAATCCCGCCTGAAGAACAGGGTCAAGTTTCAGTTTCAAGTTTAAGTCAGAAGCAGCAGGAACCCGCCTGAAGAATAGGGTCAACCTCCAGTCTTTAAGTCAAATCAGAAGTAGCACGAGCCGTCTGAAGGACAAGGTTTGCAAGCTCAAGTTTACTCGAAGTTCAAGTTTATTTCAAGTGCAAGCAGCAGGGTGCCCACCTGAAGAATAGGGTCAAATTCAAATTCAAGTCAGCAGGATGCCCACCTGAAGAACGGGGTGAATTTTCAGTTTCATGTTGAAGGATCAAGTAGAAATTCAAGGAAGATTAAAGACAAGAAGTAGATAGGATCTTGTAGTTTTCTTATATTTGCTGTAATTTTTGCTTTCAATTTTTGATGTAATGGCAGGGCCGCGGACCGGAACCTCGACGGAATGGCACCTCAATCGGCTCTCCGCCCCGGTATACTCCACCACTCTTCTAACTTCTGAACTACACGTGGCCTGATTCCTTTATAGCCAAGGATATATAGGCAGCTCAGATACCAAGGCTCGGTCACATTCTTTTTTCTTTTAGTTTTTGGTCTCTCTAAATAAGGATCGGGTCAAAAAACTTGTCTCGTCGTTCTTTGTCTGAAAACTCTTCGTGTTTCCAGTCAAAGAGGGGCAGCTGTAGACATGTAATTTTTGACCCTCCCCGAGATTTTACATTTTAGCGTTTAAATATTTAGTTTAGGTCTAATATTGCTATTTTAACTAGTTTTAACTCTTTTACTTTATTTTATCACAAAAACGAAAATTACAAAAAAATTATTTCATTACTGTTTTGTAGTCATACTATTTTATTAGGATTTTTATTTTTAGTTTAATTTTTGAAAAAATACAAAAAAATAGTTTTACTTTTAATATCTAGTTTTATTTTAGTAGTGCATGTTAATTAATAAGAGTAATGTTTATATTTTATAAATATATTATATATTTTAGAAGAGCAATTTTGGACTAGCCCATTAACCCCTTAGCCAAAATAGCCCTTAGCCCATACCCAATTCCCTAAAAAAGAACCCTAAGCCATAACCTTCAAGGACTTTTCTTCTTCTACTACTACACACAAACACCCTTAGAACCTTACACAAAGAAAAAACCCTAGGACACCTTAAAGAAGACAGTCGTCGGCGCACCTCCAGCCACCCCATCTCCGCTGCACGCCACCACCCTCAACACCTAACGACCACCCCTAACTAACCGCCGCCGCCTTCCAGTAGCCTTCCACACCTTCGCCAGCCTCGGCCACCAAAAACGGCAGCCAACCCTAAGAGGTAACAGCGCCCCACCTCCTCTTTACCCTTTGATGTTGTCGCCGGCCTACCCCATTTCTCTTACAACCGCCGCAACACCAACCAGCCGACCCACCAGCGCCCCTACCCCATCTCGCCTAGGGTCACCTCCCACGAAAGTCCTCTCTCTGTGTCATTTTCTGTCGCCGGCGAAGTCAGCCTCCTCTGCCATAGTTTTGGTCTACTCTTTGTGCTTCGGTACTCTTTTGTTCGAGTAAGACTCGAGTTCGTCGGCAAGGTTTGAGTTTTCTGGTGGGATTCGGTCAATCTGCCATCCGTCTGTGGTTCTGCTTCGCTATTTTGATGGTTCAATTTTATTGTATAAATCAAGTTCGGGCTTCTTAAACTCTTCAATATCAAAGGAAAATTGCTCCATTGAAGGTCTATTTCTTCCCTTAATCTTTATTTTCTTGATACTATGTGATTCATAAAGTGATGTTAGTCTGTTTGGGTTTATTTTAATTTCTCTTACTGCTTTGATTTTGTGGTTCGAAATGCCATTTAGGTGATCACCAGTGACGATGAATTGTTTATCTTAATTAAATCTTAAGATACTTTTTAAAGAGTAAATTGATTTGTCTGATTGGGTCGTGGGAGGTGACACTATACATGTAAACAAATTAGACATTAAATATTTTATTTGCTTTTAATTTATTTTATCGCTTTCTCTGCTAGTAGCATGTGTTAGGCCGACCGCACTTGGGTAGGCAAACCTTTAGGAGTCTCATGTTTAAGTTTCTCTTTTGAGGTGAGAGGTCGTCCCCGTTAGTGGATTATTATATCCGGGGAAGGCCCCGAGGAATTTGTGTATATTTATCGGGGGTATGCCCCGAAGTATTTGTATTTGGAGGCCAAAGTAGAACTCGTAATGTTTTTATTTTTATTTTATTAGGTGAGGACGACCTCGAGTCTCATGTGTATGTTTTTTTATTTTATGTGTTTATTTTTAACTCAATTTGAATGTTTTAAAAGCCAACTAGATCAAATACGCAACTGTGATTTTCACGGGACTCAGGGAATGCCTAACACCTTCTCCCCGAGTCAAATGAACCCCCTTAACTAGAACTCTGGTGCGGACTTAGTTTGGAGTCCAAAGTGTTTTAAAATGAAAATAATTTTTTTTTTAAAACGGTGACCTGACACACCGAAACGAATGTCAGGTGGAGACTCTGAGTTAATCCTTTTGAACACAATTCTTTGTTACTTTCAAAATTGAAAAACTCTTTCGAACTTTGCAAAATCTTTTTATTATTTTTAAGAGGGTTTAGTAAAACTTTGTTTAAAAAAAGGGGTGTAACAACAGGTGCACCAATCTCCAGTTTATTATGCTGGAATTTTTTGTGTGCTGGAGTTTCAACATAATATGTTGGAAGTTCATACACGGGTGCACCAATCCCTATTATATTAAGCTGGAACTTTCCGTGTTGCAATAATATATTGGCTATTTTTTAATAACTTTGCAAATGCTGACTATTTTTTAATTACCAATCCGAAAACTGACTAGTCCGTGCTTTTTACTTCTTATTTTGAAAGTCAAAAACTTGGGCCTTTAAATGCCACAAATAATCACCTCAGCCTTTGTTTTGATAAATTAATGGTTGGAGTTTGATATTTATTATATTTGAAACTTATGTTTCAAATTTGAGTTCATTTCAAATAGATTTGGACGTCAAATGTGTCATACCGTGTTTTCTCGCGGGTTTTGATATGTGACAACTCCTTTAAAGGAAGAGTGTTAAAAAAGAAGAGTCGCCACCTAACGATTTTGAGGTGCGCTAAGGCACCTATTATGCAAATAACTCTGTTTGACTAGTCAACGCCACCAAAGATCGGGTAAAGGCTCAAATTACCTCAAAAAGAAGGTGTTAGGCACTCTTCGAGGTCCACAACTGTGAGTCCCGACCAAACTTAAGACTATGTGGATTATGTAATTAGGCTAGGTGATCAGATAAACAAAGAAATATAAAAGTCGAAGAGTTTCATTATAACAAAATGAGAATTGGTACAAATCTTAAGGCCTACAAGGATACAACTACAATGGTTTATATTAAATGACTAAGTGTGAATAGCAAGAATATAAAGGAGGAGGGGTCCTAAGTGTTTTAGCCTAGAGGATCACCCCGTGCAACATAAATAATACTTCGCAACTCCTTTTACATAGGAGTTGCTCATATTATTGAGCGAACACGGACTATCATCTCCTGCAACCCGATTACTATGTTGAAGTTGTTTACCTAAAGCGCTCTAATTCAATTCTAAGTCGTATCATATGAGTGCACTACCCTTTCCATGCCTATGATCTAGGAGGCTTTAGACCTCTATTCGGGTGGTTCTAGACTTACTTAGGTTGTTCAAAATGATAAAAACAAATTGTGCATACAAAATTAGCCAGATTTATAAGTGGTTATTGAAAATTAGCCACAATTTCAAAAGTAACTGAAATTTAGTTGCTTTTCTTTTAAAGATAAACTTGAACGAAAACACTGTTCAAAATTCAGAAAATATTCCAACATAATATACTAGAGTTCGAACTTTTTACATGTGAACTTCCAGCATAATATACTGGAGTTCCAGCATAATATATTGGTCCATCATAATATGTTAGAAGTTCATACACATGTGCTCTAATCTCCAGTATATTATGCTGAAACTTTCTGTGTGTTGGAGTTTTGTTATATTATGGTGCACCAATCTCCAGTATAGTGGCTATTTTTTAATAATTTTGCAAATGCTGACTATTTTATAATGATCAGTCCGGAAACTGGTTAGCCCATGCTATTTTCACTTCTAATTTTGAAAGTCAAAAACTTGCCTTTAATCAAAGCCACAAATAATTACTTCAGCTTTTGTTTTGACCAATTAATGATTGGAATTTGCTATTTATTATATTTGAGTTGATTTCGAATAGATTTCGACCTAAAACGATATGTTGGATTATTAAAATTCAAAAATAGTTCTTAGAAAAAAATCAATTAAACATCTCGAGAGAAACGTATTAAGTGCATGCAAAATATTATTTGAACTTCGTCTTAAATGCATCTTAAGTGCAACAGTAATTTTTTGCGTGCATTTAAGACGTTTTCGCTTTATTAAGGTGGCATGCTTTTGAAGTGCAACTAAGTGCCCGTTTGGATATAAAATTTGATTTGAAGATTTTTTTTAAAAAAAATTACTTTTTTTCGTAATCAGCGTTTGTTCATAAAATTTTCATAATTCACTTGAAGATGCTTTTGGAAATTTTCGAAAATTAGAAAAACTGCAAAAATCTGTTTTTCAAAATTTTCACTCAAATCACTCACAAAATTTCAAAAACAACCCAAACTGAAATTTATGTCCAAATACAACTCCAAATTCAAATACCATATTCACTTTTTTTTAAAAATTCATAATTTTTTCGAATTTTACAATTCTTATGTCCAAACACCTACTAAATAAGTAATTGTTTGAAAAAGAATATATTAAAGAAAAAGGACTTTATTTAAAGAGAACAAAAAATTGGCCTACCCTTTTTTAATCTTTTCACAAACCAAGCAGAGATTTCCTCCACACAAAGGAAAGATCAAGAACCCTATCTGCCTATAATGGAGGAAAAGCAAACCAACAAATCTCTTCAAACCCAACTCTATTACTGGGGAAATACTCCGACAGAACAAGATTACTATAATCTCCAAGGTATCAAATCTACTAAATCTTTTTTCACTTCACCAAGAAACCTAACCCTATTCACAAGATCATGGCTACCCTCTGCAAAAAACCCTCCACGTGGCATCATTTTAATGGTACATGGCTATGGAAATGATATCAGTTGGACATTTCAAGCAACCCCAATTCACTTAGCCAAAAATGGTTTTGCCTGTTTTTCCCTTGATCTTGAAGGTCATGGCCAATCACAAGGTCTTAAAGCTTATGTACCAAATGTTGACTTTGTTATTGATGATTGTTTGTCTTTTTTCAAATTTGTCCTAACCCAAAATCCTGAATTTCAAGATTTGCCTAAGTTCTTATATGGTGAGTCAATGGGTGGTGCAATTTGCCTTTTGATTCACTTAAAATGTCCTAGTATGTTTAATGGTGCAATTTTGATAGCCCCCATGTGTAGAATTTCAGATAAAGTTAGACCAAGATGGCCAATTCCTCAAGTTTTGACTATTCTTGCAAAATTTGCACCTACTTTGGCTATTGTACCAACAGCTGATTTATTGGACAAATCTGTAAAAGTCCCTGAAAAAAAGATTATTGGTGGGATGAATCCTAATAGGTATATTGGAAAACCAAGATTAGGTACTGTACTTGAACTTTTACGTGTGACAGATTATGTTAGCAACAAATTATGTGATGTGAATTTACCATTTTTGGTATTACATGGGAGTGCTGATGTTGTAACTGATCCAGAAGTAAGTAAAGAATTGTATCAATTGGCTAAAAGCAAAGACAAGACATTGAAGATTTATGAGGGTATGATGCATTCTTTGTTGTTTGGAGAGACTGATGAAAATGTTGAGATTGTTCGTAGTGACATTTTGGCTTGGTTGAATGATCGGTGCTGAGAAATTTGTACTTGAGTTATACTGTTATATCCACATATAGTGTTATGTTTGAGTGGTTTCTTCCTATTTGTCTAATCGTTGATAGCTAAAGTTATTCGATATCTGTGCAATCTGTCGCAAACACTACTATTTAAGAAAAAAATATGTTTATTCATGATGGTTGTGATTATTTTGTAAAAGCAAGCAAAAGAATTATGTTTACCAATCAACTGTGTTTAGCTGTAGTGGCTTTGAAATCTTGAGTATAAGTTCATTGTGAAAATTTGACAATTATGGCATTGCACCTAAGGTCGAGGATTTATCGGAAACATCTACTTAACACAAGGTAGGGGTAAGGTTAACTAGCGACTCATGAATGCTGCCGGGTTGGATGAGCCAATAACTCGAAGGCATTCGGTCTGTTTTCTGAGCAAGATTCACAGCCTTACCTTGTCTTCACCATGATACAGACTTCAAGTTCTTATGGCAGAGCACAAGGAGATTTATCATCAATATGATGATGATTGGAATGGAAACCAAAAGCACGATTTGGGGTCCTCGTGGTCCAAGCAGGGGCGGATTTAGGGGCGGAAGGGGATCTTCGCCGAAAAATTGAAGTGTATTTGTAAGGTAAAATCTGTTTGTTATTTCTATATATTAAGTTTTGAATCCCCTTGAACCATCCCAAAAGTATATTTTGGTTGTCAAGGGGGTTCAAAACTTGTGGAAGGTTATAGGTTCAATTCCCACTAACTACAATCTTTTTTAACTTTTTCCTTTTCGGACCCCTTTCGCGGAGATCTTGCCTCCGCCACTGGGTTCAAGATAATCAAACATTGCTTACATTTTACTTTGCCCAGACCTTACGTGCGAGATCACACTAGGTATATCGTTGTTGTTGTTGTTGTTGTTGTATGGCATTATGCATAAAACCATGTCCATAAATCTAGTCCAAACCTGAAATCTGTGCTCATTATCAAATACTACATCTTACGCTACTTCATATTTGTTGAAAACCAGTAAGTATTCAATTTGTATTTTATGGCTGAAACTTCATTTTGTGCACTTGACAAAACAGTTACTGTATAAAGTTTGCAAAAAGTAAAGGTCCCACCGAGATTTGAACTCGGGTTACTGGATTCAGAGTCCAATGTCCTGACCACTAGACCATGGGACCATGCTTGTTACACTGTTTCGTCCTTATTTTCTTCATTTGTTGTATTTTCTTTCTTTGTTACAACACCAATTTATTATTTATATACATTACGTATTTGCTTCCTTTTTCATTTTCTAGATTTTCAGAGTTTTGTTTGAATATAATTTTAATTATTTTCCTTTGTTATTCATGTAGTGTTATTTTTTTTATATCAGGTTGAACCAAATAGTTTTGTTTGGTGATTGCGTATTTATTTATGTACCAAAATTTCTGTATCAAATTAATTCAAGATAGATCCAATCGAACCGAGATATTCAAAATATAATGAATCGACCAAATATCACTCTTTTTCAATATCCTTGATTGGTGATAGCATGGCATTAAAATTTAAATTGAGCGGCACTTGCTATAACGAAATCTTGGATCCGCCTCTATCTGAATGTCAATTACTTTCTTGTATTTTGTAGTTGGTCCATAGTTAAAAGAGGTATATAAAGCAGAGATTGGATTGTTTAAGCTATCGTACCGTGTTGGTAACTCGTACTTATTAGATCTTCACCATCCTCCATTAGACTGGGTTAACCTTGAATTCTCAAAAGGGAAAAATTTGTGCCCAAAGTAAACACCATCATACACCTTACTAATAACTACCACATCAAACCAAAAGAATTAAAATCAAATCATCTTCTAATATATATTTTCGTTTTGCTCTGTTCCTTTTCTTCTTTTTCCTTTTCTGAGGGTGGGGGAGATGCACCACTATTTCAAGGAACTTCTTTGACTAGTATAGTATCGGGAACATGCCTAGAAGAGGATTTCAGAATTCAAGAGGCGCACAAACAAAGCCATGTTTACTTCATCTTCACTATACACCTGCTGGATTGTCTATCCTTCCTTGCTTTTGATTGACGGATTATATCATCCAAGAGCTAAAACTAAGAGGCCAATACTTCAGAACTTGCAATCGCATAAACAATTACAATTCTTCCATTACTATTAATGCATAACCAATTCATCAAAAAACTGACTCCGGTCCCCTAAAGTTAGAAAGCTGGCTAGACTGCAATCTATGCCTGGAAAGTGAAGTCTCGAAAAGCGATCCATATGATCAATAAAGACAGGCCTGTATGTACAACAATTTTTGTTTTGTCCCCTACCTTGACTTGATTGTCAAACACCGTCAGCCATTTCAGTTTTCAGCAGCAGGAGGAACCACAATGTTATAGAATAGAATTGACAGGATCCCAGAACTTCACATCCAAGGGCAAGGTATAAGCCACAGTAACACAAGCAATTGATAGAAACTTCAAATGAAAAAGAATTGCCATGACGGCATAGTTCTGTATTAAATTAAATTTGAAGGTGAAAATTTACAACCCAAAGAACTAGAAAGTAATATACTGTCTACAAATTAACATTGTACTCCTAAGTCCTATCCTAGAAAAAAGAAACATGGCAGAAGCCACAGGAACTATCATTTACATCTTCTAAGCAAAGAATCTACAGAGACTCATCTAAAGTCTCATCCTCATTTGGGTGTAAACCCACTAAAATCCAACCCCTGCACAAGGTAACCAATAGCTATAAAAAAAATGGATCATATGAATTTTTGAAGATATCCTTAAAATCATCTTTTTAGTAAGGTCATCTTTTTTGTCAATACTATGGACTGAACCAAAGCCTCAATTGTGTATGCTGCTAAACCAGTTTTCAAATTAAAAAAATTTAAGATAGCCCAAGCTGCATTAAAACGTCAGCTTACTACAAAAAATGAGATGCCGCTTAAATCTTGAAAAGGTACTCCAAGTCCTCCACGGTGAGACGAGTCTGTCGGCTACCAGTCTCATCCTCTCCAAATGCAGAAGCAACCATTTCTCTTTTCTTTTGCTGTGAAAACCGGTGTTACCACATATTAGAATTCTCAAATGTAGAGGAAGTGACATATCAGCAAAGATGCAGAAAAAGGAAACCGCAAACTGGACTATGTTTGAATTAGGACAAATAATGGAACCCAGTGATAGCAGACATCCAAGTCCTTCAGCGGAAGATCATGACTATCCATGTTTATCATTATATTGATAGGAACAATTAAGGCATGTTACAAATTTATGAGGAAATACAAACAAAAAGTTTAAAAAAAAAAAAAAAAGTAATACCTGAAGAGCCAAAATACGATCTTCAACTGTATCTTTTACAGTCAACCGCAAAACTTTAACAGGACGGGTCTGTCCAATCCGATGCGCCCTGTCGATTGCTTGATCTTCAGTGGTAGGGTTCCACCAAAGGTCCAAGAGAAGAACATGACAAGCTGCAACCATGTTCAGTCCAAGGCTTGCAGCTTTCAGAGACATAATCATGACCGATACCTGTGTAAAAGCTTCAATATTTAGTCCTGGGATTTTAAGAAGATAAATATTCAGAAGATGGAAATGTAAAACCTCGGGAAGTGTGTTAAAATCTTTCACAGCCTTATCTCTAGCAAGAACAGACATTGTTCCATCAAGTCTACGGTACTGAATTGAGGAACTCTTCAGACAAGTTTCAAGCAAATCCAACATCCCCGTCCACTGAGAAAAGACAATTGCTTTCTCTCCAACTATTGTGGTTGTATCTTTGGAACTTGTATTCATCCTAGATTCTCCTGCATGATTATCACATTTATTTTCTGAAGGAGAAGTTCCTTCATCATCTGATCCTGAAATGCAGTCCTTCGGAGTGCAAGCCTTCGGTTTAGACAGAGATTGCAGCATCTGAAGAGCAGCTTTAATCTTGGATGAGTCATATGGCCTACAAATTGAACTTTCAGCCACTTCAGAGCCAGTACAGTCGGGGTTCTTTTGCAGACTGGGCTGATCAGATAGAGAATCACTTAACATTGCTTTGGAGAAAACTGAAGAAACGCTAAGCTGAGTTTTGCAAGCTGATACAGGACACTTAGTGTCATCGCCGCTTAGATGTTCACAAATACACTGATTGCAAAAGACATGTCCACAAACTGTTACAACGGCATCTTCAGGGGGGTCCTACAAGATTGTTACCAAAATCATAAGGAGTTAAGGAAGAAACAAGAGGCTGATATTATTACTTTAAAACTGGTACCACAAATTAAAAGCAATTGTTGTTGCAACATTTCTCTGATAACCTGTAGCATGTAATCAACCAAATTGTAAGCGCTATTTTCCAAAAATGTCATTTCTATTAAGCCTTGAACAGAGCAAATCACTTGAGATTATCAAAGCAAGTTCAAGTTTGTAACTAGAAATGGCAATCACTTATATAGCTTATAGCGAAGGCAAGCATCACTACTGGTTGTATCTCACCATTAACCTCAAAAATGCAAATTCTTAATAGACTGCCCAGATACGGGGAAGATAGACATTGGAGAAAATATAAACATAGAATACGAACAAAGATATTAAAAAATGCAACAACCATAAGAACAGAAACCCATTACATATAATAATGATACTTCTGGATGTTGATGTTTGAAATTGCATGAAAAAAGATTGATAACCGAAAAATCCCGAGTCCCAGAGGCGCATGGTTCGAAACTCTGTGGAGCCTATCTACCCTTCTCAACTTAAATACCAGCCCTTCTACTCTTCTCCACTTAAATGCAGCAAAGCCTAATCGATTTGAGTCTCCTAATAACTGAGAGGTTTCCACATGGAAGTTAAGTTGTAAAAATCATCCTTTCTAGTTGTGGATCAGCCTCAATGTTAAACTGAACCATGCATGCATTTAGCAGAGCATGAGTGCTTGTGCATGTAATATTCACAAATGTATCCTTTGACAATATATAACCTGAAAGTAGTAGCTTAAAACCCCAATTGGTTCGCTCTTCCTTCAAATTAGACGAGGATATATCATTAAAAAATAGAGAGTTAGTAATTTCAATGGAGTTGTTTCTTTAAGGGAAAAGCTGAGGTAGATAAAAGTTGATCAGAGAGAGCAAAAGGCTAGAGGTGACAATTTAAAAACACCACCTGAAAGTATAAAGTTGCAAATAAGGAGCAGCAACAAAAAAGGGAGTAATAAGATTGACATAAACATATATTAAAGAAGACTCAAGTGATAACATACACTGCAAATGCCACAAATTGCTAAAGAAGCTTCCAAACAATTCAAAAGATCTGTTAGTTTCTCTCGCGGTAATTTCTTGGCCTCCTCAATAGATGATCTCCAAACAGAACCAGAGTTAGTCCCTCCAACAAGAAGAGGATGATCACAAGCTTGTCTCAGACGTAAAAGCATCAGCAGTATGTTGACATAATTTTGTTTGACTGTCCCGGCAGCAGCATATTCCTGAATTGTACATAAATTGATATGTTAAAAGAAGAGAAGAATTAGAAAGCCAAAGTTCTTGAAGAGTGGGTATAAAATATCGTCTAAACATACAGCAAACTGAGCACGTGATTCAGATTCAAGTCTGCAGTAGAAATCTCGTTCTTCATCCGTAAAATCAACTCTTCTCAGTATAATTTGTTTTGGTGGAAGGTTGATAATGGGTTCTCCATCAATAAATGTACCTGATCAGATAATGACAGCGTTAATCCTCAATAGTTATGCGCTTAAATTGACAAGTCAGACATGCAAACAGTACAACAGTAAAAGTGGACAATGACCACCAGAAAACCAAGTTGAGTTTTTTGTTCATCACTACAAGCACGTCATAGATACAAATAGCTGACTAGCAAATGATTTTTAGCAACCCATTTGAAAATCCAAGCACACTAGCCAAAACAAGTCAAACAAAGCTGCTGCATGTTTGAACATTTGTGCATAACATGTTAAAGATGCGAAGAATAATTGGGGTCAGATGAACCAAATAGACTATGATCCTTATCTTTCTGAAGAAGAAAAGGAGAAAATTTGAAATTGTTTTGAAAAAATAAGCATAATTTCAAGAACAAATCTACAACGCATAGGAGAGCAAACAGGGAATAGAGGACTAACTTATACCGCAAACAAATGGGGAAACACACCAAGAAAGACCTTACTGTACAAACTCTATTAGGACACATCTCTTTTTTTTTTTGATAAGGTAAAAGTTTATTAGGACGCATCTCTAACATTTGATATGGACAAAAAGTCCCTACTAGCATCTGCACAATGCACAGAATACAAGGAAAATTGGAGTAAATCGCTTGCATGTTCCCAACTTATGTTAGAACCTACAATTTCGTCCTTACCTATCACTTTGTCCCCCTAGCATCATCAATTTGACATTTTTAATTTTAGATGATCCTAGCCAGAAGTCAAATTGGTACTAAATCTTAGTAAAAATGATGATTCACAAGTGTAACTTTGAAAAAACACTATACCTTAAGAGTTAACTAA
Source organism: Nicotiana undulata (assembly GCA_005239495.1). Taxonomy (NCBI): domain Eukaryota; kingdom Viridiplantae; phylum Streptophyta; class Magnoliopsida; order Solanales; family Solanaceae; genus Nicotiana; species Nicotiana undulata. The sequence goes on along the minus strand of ML249640.1, from coordinate 121,655 downwards.
AAGAAGTTAAAAGGAAAGAAAAAAGTTTGCTTGCTTCTATGTCCTGCCAAACCCACCTGTTTTTCACCCATCTCATTTAGCTTTATGGTTTTAAAAATCCCCAGCATCCACCATCCCATATCCTCCCCCTCCTTTAAGCTTTTGTTCGTTTCCCATCCACCCTCTCCCTCTCCACCGTCATGTGTCCCCGGCACCTACCCCTACTCTCCTGCCTGAATCCCCACAGCAGCAGCCACTCAACAAATATCTACAAGTGGCCCCCAGCACCTGTGACAGTGGGTTTGATACTCCCGGAATTCCTTTATGCTTTACATTTTTGCTTGCTTCTCACTTTTGGCTTTCTCGATTAAGTGTTTGTGCGAGGTGTTAGACAGATGCAAGTTTCTTGATTTTAAATTAAGGCGGAGGAGGTTGCATAATTATTGCTCAACTCCGTAGGCGAGTTCCCGGTTGCGGCACAAGGGGGGGGGGACTAAACAGTGGGAAGGACTTGCTGTAGATGTTGGAGTCAGGATTAACTATAGAGGTGGTCGAAGCCATGGAGGAGCCTCGCAGGGAGAAAAGGACCTGGATTTGTGCCAATCAGATGATCCACTTTTTACTTTTCCTGTTCTTTTTCCCTTTTTTTTCCTCTTGTTTCTCAGTCAGAAAGATCATGTTTTTCTCTTTTCTTTTCTTTTTTTCTCTTCTCCTGCTTGCTTGTATTTCCTTGGAAAAATTCATATTAAAATAACAATTTCAAGCAAAATTACCCAAGTGAACATCACGTGTCTGTCACGTGATGTCATATTTTAGCTCCAATTCATTACTGGAGGGACTAAAGACCATTTGAAAAGAGAAGTGATAAACTGCGGATAAACTAAGAATAAGGTGAAGGATGAGGAGGAAATCGTAACTTAGCACATAAGTGCTTTTTTCCAGATAAGTTGGAACTTAGAATATAAGTTGGACACCATATAGCACTTGACTTTGAATCATGTAACATACTGATGCAGGCAGTATAAAAAGAAAGGTTGGGGCAATGAGGATCTAGAAGAGTGCTCGTAGAAATAGACACGAATGGTTTGGCGTCAAAAAAAGATGCAACCACAAGTGAATCATATTTTATCATATAAGGAGCAAGCCTGTCTAAAACGGTATACAGCTTATAGAGGAAAAGCGCATGCTGAAGTTAATATATTCACCTTTAGTGCGACGAAGCATAACAGTCTTAAGCACTGCTTGCAGCTTTCTGTACCCGGTTGTTGGATGTTTCTGGATTGGAAACTTTATTGTGGAGCAGAATTGTTTATACACTGCATATGGGTCATATTTGAGAAACCTGAAGTAACTGTAAAGGTCATCAACTGCGTTTTGGATAGGTGTCCCTGACAAACACCATCTACGTTTAGCACGAAGACCCCAACAAGCCCTAGCTACTTGTGTTCTGTAATTCTTGATGCTTTGAGCCTCATCCAGCACGATCCTATACCATCCCACCCTTGCAAGAGGGCGCGCAGTGGCTTCAAGCAATTCCCTCTCCACTTCTTTTTTTGCCTTTGATGAACTTTTCTTTGAACTCGAAGGAGATTTTCTCTTTTTACTAGAAGGTGATTCATGAGTTCCTTTTCCTGTCTCATCATCATCTTCCACAAGAGGCTGCTTAGGGACCTCCATGCTTACTATTGAATATGTTGTGACCACCACATCATACTTTGCTAGTTCGATAGGGTCCTTTGTTCTATTGCTACCATGGTATACTAGGACAGAAAGATTTGCTTTGCTTGTTACCTTATTGTGCAACTCCTCAGACCACTGACGAAGGACACTGGTAGGACAAACGATAAGGGTGCCAGCAGCTGGCCTCCCTTTTGTATGCATACACGTTTTACTGCCCGTGCTAGAATTTTCATTGACTTGATAAGAATAGGCACCTTGCTTTGACTTGTCAAGCTCAGATGAAATATCATCATCATCCAAATTCAATGTCTCCGTTTTGGTTTGTCTGGTGATGGCTGTAGAAAGTCTCGAAGATGGAGACCTTTCTTTGAGTATAAGAGCAATTGTTGATACAGTTTTTCCAAGTCCCTACAACAACCCAAAAAAAAAAGACAATTACTAAGAAAAGGGCGACCACTTCAAAGGCAATTCTTCTCATGTAGAAAGTAACCTGATCATCAGCAAGAATCCCACCACAACAGGGTACACCAGCTTTTTCCTTCTTGACCATCCATGATAAAGCAATGCGCTGCGTGTAAATTGAACAGCTATAATTCAGATAATTCCTCGCACCAATTCAATATATAATACATTTTATCTCTTGTTTTTTCCCCTGGTTAATTCTTCTTCAGGAGGAAGAGACATAGAAAAAATAAATAGTCTACTATAAACTACAATATGAATAATTGAAGAGAAAGAAAACAGATAGAGAAGCGGATAAAGAAAAATGAAACACCCAAACAACAGTCTAGGGCAGTAAAATACACAAACATAAGCAAGTTCCACAAGGATGTTTTTAGCGAAAGGAATTATTGGCTTAGTACCAGTTAGAATATAACTATTTTTAACCATATCTTCAGATAAGTTACAGCACTTCAGACAACAAATACTATGTTCAACCAATAGAATAGTTCAGAGAGTTCAGACATCATTGATGGATTTTGTCAGCAGCTAAGTTCTTTTGGCGCTAATGATACTACTTTAGCAAAATTTAATTCTCTCAATTCCCTGGCAATTGCACCAAAAATTCAAGTAGACGACCTTGGTACAATATTGATGATCCCCAAACCTTGAAGAATAAATTCAGGTACATGCTGCACTTAGAAAATCGAAACTTATAATTCCTATAAACATAAACCGTCAAACAGTACTGAACCTGGTGTCTCAATAGAGGAACAGCCAAAAGACCATCGGGTGGATTTTCTTCTGATTTCGGTTGAGAAAGATCCTGCAACAGGTACCACAGCCTTAGTCCAATCAGAATTTATTTCTTAAACTGAAACAAGGCAGATTTTCTCAGAGGCCCATAAGGCACCCACATAGTGTCATCATGTTCCATCAAAAAGAACTATAAACACAGACAGCTTTCAAAAGTCAGGAGAAGGAATTTTCTGTATTGATCATTCACATGCACAGCAAACAATAAATTGGACAGCATAAGAGTAAAGAATCCAACAGATCCCTTGAATTGCACATGCTTAAAGGATTTCAACTATCGTCCTTGTAACTAACAAAACTATTATTCAATAAAGATACACAAGAAAAATTCATTTAAGTGGGTGCGAATAATTACCAGAGATGCAGCTAAGGATAGATATTCATTTTAAAAACAGTGAAAATAGCATGACAACATTTCAGAGCACAGTTCTCGCAACACGAGTGCATTGAAATAGTGCAGTTATTAGTCCTCACCTGCAAGGCAGCTCGATAAATAACAAGCTCATCATTTGGCTTCGGCCTCATTTGTCCCACTTCAGCTGGAATAAAAGAGTTAGTAATTGTGGTACGCTGTAGAGCGACAAGAGACTTGCCATTAGCACATGGATTTGCCTTTGCAGGTGCACTTATATCCTCGAGAACGCATAGATCATCATCATCCTCACTATGGCTTCTTTGAGGTAACAAGCTTCGCTGAGTTCCTCGATGAGTGGTTGTAGATAAACGAGAACCGGTAACTTTCAAAGAACTGTGCTTTTGCTCCTTTTCTAATTTAGCACAGCTGAATTGCTGCTTCATTGAAGTTGATGACAATGAAACAGGCAGTTCTCTACCCTTCACATCAACATGGTGATCATGAGGAACCAGAATGGTTTTTTCTAAAGAAGCTTCTTTGAACTTATCAAGGTGATGAGAAGACCTATCATGCTGAAGTACATCATTTTCAGCCTTTGGATAAACCAAAAAATTGTTACTTGAAAAGGCAGTTACAGGAGCAGAAAAAAATGAATTTGAGAGCTCGGAAACTGTAGGTATATCAGCACCACCTATCACTTCATTTTTGATATTCCTTCTATGTAACTTGTGGTTTTGAATAAGGGAACTTGACCGACTGAAAGGAAAAGGCTGAGGAAACATCTTTTGCACCTTATTGCTGACTGTTAATCTGGAGGGCAAGATGCCATTATTTAATGATGTTTGGATACCACCACTACGATAGGCACTAAGCTCCCCAACACCAAAATTTGCAGTCATATAACACTCAGGAGCCTGCTGAACTCCTTCACCTGCTCTTGTTGTCAAATTCTCATATGCCATTGTATCCGAGTCTGCAATCCCAGTTGTATGGTCCAATTGTTCGTCCCTTATATTTAGCATCTTATCATTGTGAGACAGCATTTCAAAATCAAGGTTATTTAGTGCAGCCGGCTTCAAGAAAGAATCTGCATGGGAAGTTTGTGGAAACGTGTCCCAACTTTCGGGCAAAGTATCAGAACTCTGACATAAACTAAACCCAGCATAGGGTTCATAATTTGGAGATGCAGCTACTTCAATGCTTGATGTTTCTTCTGCAGCAAATGTTTCTGAGGTTCTCCACTTGTTCTCTGTAGTTGACTGGCTTAGCAGCAACCCTAAAATGTCAACGACATTTTTCGAAGCGGTTAAAAACAAAAATGAATAAATAAAATACTTCAAACAGAAAAGGACATCAGAGCAAAGATAAGAATAACACATATGCCGACTAAAGAGAAGGTCAACAAACATTCAGCGCAAGATTCTCGCTCTGGAGAACCAGTGGTAGTAATGAGTTTCACATATTGTATAGCTGGTCCGGGTTCTATCTATTATCATTGATATGATCAGTATTAACAGCAAAGCTAAAAGTGTCACAACTAGAGGACATCTGAAGGTTGAGTTTCCTTACTTTCTTGTTGGACATTAGATGAAGTACACCGAGAGATATTATCCTTATGAGTGGACCAGTCATTGTCCTGACCAGGCATCCGTTCGGTCAGGCTTCCACAGAAACTGTACACCGGAGAGTCTATCCCTAATTGAAACCCAAGCTTCCCGCCATCAACAATTGAATTCCCTGCAGAATCAGATGAACCATCTGAAACACCTGTCTTAGAATCTGAAGCTTCTGAGTTGGAAGAAGGGGAGATTCCAACGTGTCCAAGAAATTGACCCCCTGAAGCTGAAGCTCTCTCCAAACCTGAATAACCTACTTAATAGCATAAACATCAAGAATCAACTATCACAATGAGTAATAACTAATAAGCACCATAATCTCACACCAAGTTAATAACAACATCAAAGTCCATAAGTATCCAAGTAGGTAACCAACTAACCTTGTCCCATGTCATTTGGCAAAAGATCATCTGGCATACTCTGCAAAACGATACACGAAGATCAAAGTTATTGATAAACTGGGTAAGCATTGTAAGACCAAACTGCTCACGTGATCCAATGACAGATTGCCTACAATATGTATCTCCAGACGGAAGATAGAAATTAAAGCACTTAGCAGTATATTCTTTACTTAGCCTATATTGTGTTTTTACTTTGTGACGTTGATGGTTTCATTTCATTAATTAAGCTTCTTGTCAACTCTTTCTGCTGCAACTTAGTAGCAACGGAATTTAACTGACCTCACATCAATTTTAACCATCTACGTCCAATGGACAATTTAAACAGTTAACAGGTCTAGGTCCAACACCTCTTGGACACAATAATGTAACTGATTGCTCAGAAACTAATCAACAAGCCATTCTAATTTACAGAGTATAATGTCTAGAAAAAAAAGTGATCCCGTGAGTAAAATTATTCATTTTGACAAGCCATTCCTAAAATATATTACCGAATATCTCCATTAACTATTACTAAACATTCACTGATCTTCAAGTGTACTGAGTATTTCCATTTGTTCAATTTGGCCAAACAAATCAATAAATTATTTCTACCAACATGTCCTTTATTTATGAAAATTTGCAAACTCGACGTGTCTGTTTAAGTACCACAGATACTTCAAAAGAACCCCATCCACAGATACTGCAAAAGGCACACGACATCCTTATACACGGCATGTCCTTGCTTCTGACCATATTGTTACCAACCATTGATATTAAATTCTCAGCACCTAGCAGCTAACGAGTATTCTTTCAAACAGTAGTGTTAAAGAAATTCAGCTAGGCTTTACCTTAGTATTCAAAGAAATCACACAATTATCTTTAATATTTCAAGATTCAGCTAAACAAGTTAGTTCAGCAGCTCTTAGTTAACTCCACACAATGGGCCATCCCAATCCCAATCAGACTCAACAGTTACAAGTCTCGACTTGAAAATGGGACAGCAGACACCAAGTCTGAATCTATCAATTAAAAAGGTTCTGCATTTCATTGATATGTCTTCTATGACTAATTTCTTGCAATAATCACACAATAGACCAAGTTTTCCCAAAGAGCAATTAATATCATCATCAACAACAACAATAGCCTAGTAAGATCCCACCAGCAGGGTCTGGGGAGGGTAGTGTGTACGCAAACCTTACCCCTACTCCGGAGGAGTAGAGACTGGAGAGGTTGTTTCCGATAAGACCCTCGGCACAAGAAGAAGGAAAGAGACAGTGTATCAGTAACAACAAAGGAATCCAGAAAAATAACACCAGCAACGCAATAACCAGATAGAGAAAAAAAGTAATAACACTAAGCAATAACAAAGGCACAGTACTACAGACGCAAGGGAATAATATGGACACAACAAGGGCCACTAAACATACTACAGCCTAATCTACACTCCTAATGAAGTATTAAGGACACAACTGGGCCACTAGCAGCCTAAAACAAAATACTATCATACTAGCCTCATATCTCTTAACCTACAATGCTAATGCTCGACCTCCACAACTTCCAATCAAGGGTCATGTCCTCGAAAATCTACAGCCGCATCATGTCATTTCTAATCACCTCTCTCCAATATTTCTTAGGCCGTCCTCTAGCTCTTCTCACACTCGTCAAGGCCAGTCGTTCACACCTTCTTACCGGGGCATTCAGGCTTCTCCTCCGCAAGTGCCTGAACCATCCAAGCCTAGCTTCCCGCATATTGTCTTCCATGGGAGCCACGCTCACCTTCACCCGGATAATTTCATTCCTAATCTTATCCAACCTAAGGTGCCCGCACATCCATCTCAGCATCTTCGTCTATGTAACTTTCATCTTCTAGATATGAGAATGCTTGACTGGCCAACACTCTGCACCATACAACATAGACGGCTTAATCACCGCTCTATAGAACTTTCTTTTAAGTGTCGGAGGCACCTTCCTGTCACACAGGACGCCGGCAATCCTCGCGTCCATGTCCGCTTCTCCCAGCACGCCGTTGAACTTGTACTCCACGTATTCTGTCTTAGTCCTGCTCAGCTTGAAATCTTTAGAATCAACGGTCCGTCTCCAAACCTCCACCTCTCGTTAATACCGCCTCGCGTCTCATTAATAAGAACTATATCATCAGTGATTAACATACACCATGGCACCTCCCCTTGAATATGATATGCCAGTGCGTCCATCGTTAGAGTAAATAAGAACGGGTTGAGCGCAGATCCTTGGTGTAACCCCATAACAGTCAGAAAATCCTCCGAGTTGGGGTTGACTATAACAACTACGCCTCATTCCCAAGCAAGTTGGGGTCAACTATATGAATCTTCACTGACCATGTTACTCCATACAAACTCATCTCAGGCCAAAATTATCCAAAATAGAAATAACAATAATAATGTAATAATAATAATAAGTACTAGAATAAATTTTAAAAATTAATTAAATTATTGTACTTAACGAACGATTACTACCCCTATTTTATCCCAACCAGAGAGAGAGACCAAGACTCTCATAGAAGAAGTCCCTCTTGTATATTGTCAATACTCAATTCAATAAGAGTCTCTCATTTCCTTTCTCTATTCACAGACAGTTGCGCTAAAAGGCCCATTAGTGAAAGAAACTATTCAATCAGGCATCACGGAAGTGTGAAAATATGCAATCTTATAATACATGTGGTCTTGATATGATAGTTATGGACCTTCAACTAGCGTAGTCATAGTGTTTTGACATTTACAGTTTTCATGTTCCCACCATGCTACCTTGTACGACACAACAAAAAGAGCAAGTGTCACCTCCATAGCCACGCATCTCCATTAACTACAGAATCTAGTTAATTACCACAACTCGCAAGCTCGTGAGTCATGATCCTACACAGCAAGATATAATGAAAATAAGGTGCAATTAGATTTTTTCAAGACAACACTAGCTGAAATTTGCAAAATTAAAACTGACATGTCGTTCACATCTAAAAGTGCTAATTCTTTTATTTGATGGTCTTTTCACGAGATTATTCTTTATTCGAGATGCTGAATTTTTTATTTCTTCTAAGATTATCTTATAATGTGAGGCAGGTAAATGATATTCCATTACAAAAAGATAATTATTTCAGTTCATTATCTACTGAGGTTATACCATATCTATTCCACTGGCGGTAAAGCCAATTTTACTAGACCTCTATCCAGCAACGTAATGCAACACGGCACGGTCGAACAACGTAGCTACACTCCCCCGTGTGAAGAAATTGATTGGCACTGACTACATGATGAGGTACCCATTCTGTTCCATTTTATGTTAAGGAATTTGACTAAGCACTTTAGTTAAATAAATAAACAAAGGGAAGACTTTTGACGCATAAACTAAATCTATGCAGAGGACCGATATTGCCCTTACTACCAATAACTAAATGAGTCAGTTGTGAGTTCCACATGTCTTTACATTTTCTCTCTCTCTTAGTAAATGAATGAACTTTTATATCAAGTCAGTCCAATCAAGTCATGACATTAAGTGTAAATGGACAATCTTAAAATAGTTTCCAAATAGATAAAGGTGTTATTCATTTCGGAACAGACTAAAAAGGAATGTGAATAATGTTGGACGTAATAGAGTGCGTAATAAATAAAGATCAACAAATGTATCCAACCTCAATGGCAAAATCTCTGAATTGTACAATCATCTCATATAAAAGCTTATTAAACTACTAAAAGGGAACACTCAATTATTCAGTTAATTCTTACAAAATTTTCTTTCAAACCAAAATCTAGACAGTATAAGTTCCAAGCGCTGACGGCGTAAAAAACATTTACACAATTAGGTCACTTAAAAATAGTTGCAGGTAACTTTAGTCAATAAGCATTGCTCATTAGTCTAACATAAATGGCAAGTAACATTCATTAGACTATAAGTGTATATAACTTAAATTTCAATCCAAATCAAACCCAAATTGTGAACCACTATACAATAATCTTATTCATATATACACACACACCAAAAGAAAAAAAGTTTAAGAGGTGCATGTCCAGTTCCTACTGAATTGAGAATAACCCACTAAGAAAATTATTACTAAACGATCATCCTCAATTCACAGTAAAACCCTGATTTACCAAAAAGATTTAACTTATATATACTGCCAGCATAAAGATTTTTTTATACTATCGGTGAAATTTAACCTGTACAAGCCAATTGATTACCATCTTTACCAGATTACCAACACTTGATTGTGTAAAGATTTTTTAGACTGTCAATGCATACAAAGCATTCACTAAAAATTTACCGGCAGCGAAGGATCGGGGTCCTCGTCAATAATTCGCCATATATCGTCAATATCCATGCTTAGCTCATCAAAATTCATCCCAAAATCAACCGAGGATTCCTCCAATGGTAACGAATACTGCGATGACTGATCTGCCATCATCATCGCAATAATATCACTATAATTCTCACCAAATCCAATCAATCAATCATTCAAATGAAAACAAAAAACCCTAATCCAGCAACAACAACAAAAAAAACCTAGAAATTCACGAGTCCTCTAAGATTCCAATACGCTGTCGTTTCATCAACCCAAAACGATCACAAAATTTTCACCACACCAACTCTGTGTGTGTGTGTGAAGATAAATCTACGATTGGAATTTTCTTCTGGGCAAAGAAGGTTCGTAGAGGTTTCAAAATACGCGACTTTTGATTTGGCCACTTTATTTTGCCCTTTTTAATGTGTGTGTGTTTTTTCTCGTGAGGTTTTTGGGGGAATTTGTGTTGAATTGGGGATGAGGTGGTGTTTTATGACTTTCCTTTTATAATAATAATAAAATAATAAAATGATTAAAATAATAATTTTAAGAAAAACAATTTCCTAAATTGGTTTGGACTTTAGATATAGGAGGAATCCAAATGTGAATAGGGAAGGTTTTGTTAAATGTAAGGCCGCGTTTTGTCAGTTCAACTTCAGGTGCACATGTCCATTTTGGAACTATAGTTAGATTCTAAACCGGTGTTTGGTCATACATTCTCAAAATTATTTTAAAAAATATAATTTTGGTGTAGTTTGATTCGAAGATAAAAATATATTTAGACATACGTTTTCAAAATATATTTAACTTTTTTTTTCTGAAAAAACATGAAACATGACTTATACTCACAAGTTCTAAAAACTATCACAAATATCTTGTTGTCCTTAATCAATAGCATTCATTATATTATCGCAAACTATAATCCTGAATATTAATAAATTTGGTACAAATTTATCATTCTTATAATGAACTACTTAATACACTATAAGATGACCGAGAAGACGAAGCAACATTGTTACAAAATAATAAATGGTGGGCTCTTTTATAAAATACAAAAGTTTAAGACAATTTTTAAAAAATGTAATAGTGATATTTTAGACCAAATCGAGCTCTTGAGCTGATTTTGGGATTTGGATTTTGGGTTTTGTGAATTTGCCAAAATATTAAAAAAATGTATAAACAAACATATGTTTGCCAAAAAAATCCAAATATATTGTGATATATTTTATGGCCAAACAGGTCCTAAATAGTAACAATATTTTTTCTGTTTAAATTTATGTGACGGTATTTGATAGTATAGTTTAAAATATTTACTTTGATTAATATTAATTATGTTAAATATTTAACGGTCATTTTTATATGTCGTTTAAGATTCATGACACATTTATTAATCATGATGTACTAGCTGTTTAGATTACTCTTATCTCTTTCTTAAATGAGTAATTAATGACCCTAGTCTTACTATGAATCTTCCTTAAATGAGTAACTAATAACTATATGTCCTCTTGGGGCAGTTGGAATTGAATTGCAACAACAATATACCTCGTATAATCACACAAGTGAGATTTGGGGAGTATAGTGCAGGGGCGAAGCCACCTGTTCTAAAGGGTGGTCAACTGACCACCCTTCACCGAAATATTGCGAACAATTGCACTGTGTGTATAAGTAAAATATTAATTTTATATGTATAAAATATTTATTGAACACCCTTTGTCGGGAAAAATTTTTTAGTTCTTTCAAATTTAAACACCCTTGAAAACATTTTTGACTTCGCCACTGGTATAGTGCGTACGTAAACTTAATTTTATCTTGTGATGGTAGAGATTAGCATAATCTCAACAGTTTTGAAAAAGAAATATAGTACAGTTAGATATTTGTATAATAAAATTCATATATAACAACACTTCATTATAAAAGTTAACTTTTTTCGAAATCAATTCTTATGTTATGTTATAATATATGTTTTTTATAACAGCACTTCGCTATAACATCCAAAAATATTCGGAACATACGATATTGTTATTTAACTGTAGTAGAGAAGAAATAGTAAAATACTAGTCAAAAATTAGTTTAATAAAGAAAACATTACATCAAAGTTTAAACTTAGTGAATTTGAATTGGAATTTTGAGAAACAAAGGAATCCCTTTCGAAATTAAAAAAAAAAATCATATCATTAATTGAAACATATTTTATTTGTATTGAACAATATTTTGGAAAACAAAAATAATTATTATATTCAACAACAAAAATAGCCACCTTTCCTCGAAAAAGACAAAAGATGCCTCAAACTAAGACATATTAATTGATTACTTTCTTTATTTGGTAATTGAGTAAAAGTTAAGGTAAAGATACCATTACCTATCATTCATTTGTGTTGAATATGTGTGTAAATCTTAAATGATCAACGCAAGAAAAGTAAACCATTTGTTTTATTTCCTTTTTACCATTCGTCTTTCCTTTTAAGAACAAAGATAGTGCAATAATAGTCATCCTTTATTATTATTTTTTGTTATTGGTCAATATAAATATTTAATCCAATTTATTTAAAAACATGTTAGAAACTTGTCCGCTGCAAATTGCAATATATAAAGTACTGCTAATTTAGAATCAACTTTTAAATAGGGATTGTTACGCAAATAACCTGTCAGATTCAATTTTTATTCTTTTAATAACAACAAATTCAGTATGATGTGAGGTCTAGGAAGGATAGTCTGTACGCAGACTTTACCCCTACCTAATGCAGGTAGAGAGGTTGTTTCCACTAGACCCTCGGCTCTAGAAGGGCAAGAAAAATAAAAATAAAAATAAAAATAATAAAAAATAAAAAAATAAAAAAATAAAAAATAAAAAATAAAAAAATAAAAATAGTATCAAATAATAGCAACAAGGAATACAATACTTGAGGCGAACAAAACCACATAACGTAATAAAAATCTAAGAATATGAAGGGAAATGCGTGCTACTAAGCTTATCGGTGAACACTATAAACTACCTACTAACCTTCTACCTTATTCCTCGACCTCCACTCCCTCTTATCAAGTGTCATGTCCTCAGTGAGTTGAAGCAGCGTCATATCCTGTCTAATCACTTCTCCCCATTACTTCTTAAGCCTACCTCGATCCCTTCTCACACTCTCCATGGCCAACCTCTCACGCCCTCCCTGGCCAACCTAGATACTTAAAACTCGCTCTCTTGGGGATAACTTGAGCATCAAGCTTAACCTCTACGTCTGCATCATGGGTATCACTGAATTTGCACTCCAAGTATTTTGTCTTGGTTCTACTCAGTTTGAAACCTTTATACTCCAAGGTCTGTCTCCAAACCTCCAACCCCGCGTTAACTCCGCCACGCGTCTCGTCAATCAACACTATATCATCAGCAAATAACATGCACCAAGGCACCTCTCCTTAGATGTGATGCGACAGTACATCCATCGCCAAGGCAAACAAAATGGGCTAAAATTCGGTCGTTGATGCAACCCCATCACCACAGGGAAATGGTCTGAGTCACCACCCACAATCCTCACCCGAGTCTTAGCATCATCATGCATATCCTTAATCACCCCAATGTACGCTATCGGAACGTCGCTAACCTCCAAACACCTCCACAAGACCTCCCTCGGAACTTTATCGTATGCCTTCTCAAGGTCAATAAACACCACATGCAAATCCTTCTTCCTTTCCCTGTACTGCTCCACTAATCTTCTTACCAGATGAATCACTTCCGTAGTCGAACATCCCGGCATGAATCCAAACTGATTCTCAGAAATAGACATGCACCTCCTGACCCTGACCTCCCCACTCTCTCCCAAAACTTCATAGTGTGATTCAATAACTTGATACCCCTATAATTGTTGCAATTTTGGATATCACCCTTGTTCTTGTAAAGCGGAACCATCGTACTCCATTCTTCGGGCATCTTCTTTGCCTTAAAAATAACATTAAAAAGCCTAGCGAGCCACTCCAAACCTGCCCGCCCCGCGCTCTTCCAGAATTCCACCGGGATTTCGTCTGGCCCCGTTGCTCTGCCCTTGCACATCTTACGCATCGCTCCTTCTACCTCTTCTACCGTAATCCGCCTACAGTACCCAAAACCCTGCCGACTCTCGGAGTGCTCCAACTCACCCAGCACAATGCGTCTATCCGCCTCCTCATTCAATAGTTTATGGAAGTATGTCTGCCATCTTCTCCTAATAAGTGCCTCGTCCATCAATACTTTACCATCCTCGTCCTCGATGCACTTGACTTGGTCTAAGTCACGGGTTTTCTTCTCCCTCACCTTGGCCAACCGATACAACCTCTTATCCCCACCTTTTCCCTCGAGCTCCTCGTATAAACTAACAAAAGCTGCGTTATTTTTTCTAGCCGATATATATTAATTATACATGATTATACATATATTATACGTGGATTATATATATTATACATTCGCCGGCTATTTATAGTTTGAGAGGTTAGGTGGGCGGCTATTTGAGTTAATTTGTCATTCTATAGGCATATTTGGCATTTAGCAGATAATCATAATCAACTACACTGCGCTAACATCGAAAGTTTTAAATGCGTGAAGTCAAATCTCCTAACAAAATCCTCTGTGTTCAAAACAAAGTTACATGGGTTTATCATACGTACCTTGTTAAGATAATTTATGTGTTTTACCAGCTTTCTTCTAATTATTATTATAAATATAATTATATAGAAAAATACTTTAGAAACTTTTACATATCCTTTTGTTATTTAATAAATATAATAAATCATGAATTTTGTATTATATTCACATGAGACGGAAGATATTGATTATTCTTATACTCTTTTCATAAGAGTTACTATACGTTTTTAAATTGATATGAGAATGCTCCCGCACTGATATTGGGTTGGTGATCATAGCTGTTATACCAGGTGAATTTTAATGTAACTACAAATAAATATGTACACATTTAAAACTCGTCGTGAATTTGGAAGTATAATAAGATGGATGCTCTCAAGTGGCTTGAAGAAAGTTTCATGCAGGTATGATGAGATCAAGTCGAACATAAGTCTGTCAAACGGGTCGGGTTGACCCATTTCCGGCCCGGCCCAGATCAGTTGTAACCCGGACCGGTCAGACCGATAGTTAGGGAGTCGGGTGAGCTAGGTTAGGGGTTGGTCCGTTCACCTAAAAAGATCCGGTTAACCGGGCAGTCAAACCTGGTCAACGAAAATTGTTGTTGAATCGGTTAACCCGCCCGACCCGGACCGATTAACGGCTAGATATCTGATTTTTTTTATTAAAAAAAGGTGTTATGAACGTTGGCCTTCAAATTTGACCGTTGCCCAGCGGATATTTTGCAAGAATTACCCTTTTTGGGGCGATTTTGTTTAAAAAATAACACTTTTAGTAATTACTACTTATTTAGCCTTTTGAAAAACTATAAATTGTCACGACCCAAATTCCCAACCTTAGGGATCGTGATGACGCCTAACACCACACTTGTTAGGCAAGCCAATGTTAGAATTCGATTAACTATTTTTCCTTTGTTTATTTACTTAGACACAACAATACAATTTAAATAAACTAAGTCTAATAAATTCCAACGAATAACCTCATGAATAATTTAATAAACCAATAAATAACCGAGCCACGACTAAATATGTATATAACTCTAAGACTACCCAAGGGCATGGTGTCACAATTCACGAACTACTAAGAATACTGCAAATAATGGGTTGAAAGAAATAATGTAACTGTTTCGAATATAATAAAAACAATATCTAAAGAGCTAAGAGAAGACTCCAGGAATCTGCGAACGTCGGCAGATCTATCTCGTGTCTCCGAACAATGAATGCGGCTACTAAAAATCTCCTAACGTTGTCCGGTACCCGGATCTGCACAAAATAGTGCATAGTGTAGTATCAGTACAACAGACCCCATGTACTGAGTAAGTGCCGAGTCTAACCTCGACGAAGTAGTGACGAAGCTACGGCGGGGCATTAACAATATAACCTGTGAACAATATAAAATAAGAGAAGGAAATTCTAAAACAACAAACAATAACTGTAGCAACAATTAAAATAACTCAACCGCCTTTTTCAGGTCTCAACTATAACCAATTCTCACGTAAGTTTCTAAATTTCCAAACTTTTGACATTGAAGTAACAGAATGGCAAAATATGAAGAAAAAAAACAATAAAGTAAAACAGTAAGTTTTCAAATCTTTATTTTGAAAATCAGTAAAATATAAGTGTCCTCCCTTATTGCTCATGTTACGGCGTGCAACCCGATCCCACTTGTCCACCCTTATCGCTCCTTGTTGCGGCGTGCAACCCGCTCCCACCAGACATATCATATCACTTTATTTATAAAAAAATTCACAATTCAGGTCAAAGCCTTTCGCAATATTTTTGTCTCAACAATCATAAACAGTAAACTATATTCCTCACAAACTTTATCAACACCATCTCAAAAATGAAACCAACAGGAATGTATATATCTCGTAAAAACCATGTCAATTCGCGCACCATTTATGTAACACAATGAAACCAAGGAAACATCCCACACTTTCCAAAATAATTGAAACAAGAAATTACAACAATTTAACAAATTCAAGTAGTCATAGAAATATTAATGAGCATAAAATAATTAAGCCATGAATCAAATAAATTGGAGACGGGGAAGGGATCATGCTTAACAAACAATTTGGTGGTGCATAGATACTCGTCACCTCACCTATACACCACACACATGCAAATTCACATAGCAATTAAGTTGGGGATTCCTATTCCCTCAAGTCAAGGTTAAACCAAGCACTTACCTCAATTTCGCAGGCCACTTACTGCTCAATTATAACTTTTTCTTTTGAATGCACCTCCAATACACTCGAATCTAATCATAACTAACTTAAATCAATAATTAATGCTAAAGGAAGTAACTTTACTAAAAATTAAGCTTTTTCCTAAGTTTTCTAAAAAAAATGTTAAAACCCGACCCCGGACCCGCTTGGTCCAAACTCGGGGTTCGGACCAAATTACGTTTACCCATTCACCCCCGAGCCCGAACATGCAATTAGTTTCGAAATCCGTCCTCAATTCGAGGTAAAGAATCAATTTTTACAAAATTCCCTAATTCTACCCAAACCCTCAATTTTTACCATAAAAATTCTTGATTTTTGATTTAAAGGTGATGAATAACATTGAGTAATTGAAAGAGAAGAGTTTAGAATTGTTTACCAACACTTTGGGGATGAACTTGTGTGAAGAAAAATCGCATCTAGGTCTTTGTAGTTCCAAAAAGGTGAAAAATAGATTATGCCCGATTTTTAAAACATAATTTATATGACTGGGCAACCCTTTATCGCGTTCGCAAAGAGTCAGGCCCAGTGGCCTTCGCGTTCGCAGTGAATTGGACGCGTTCGCGTAGAACAACTCGAGTCCCATTCCCCAAGCCTACTTTACTCATCGCGTTCGCGTAAGTCAGCACGCGTTCGCGAAGGGTATCCTACCGATGCTTCGCGTTCGCGGCCCAGACTTCGCGTTCGCGAAGAACAAAAATGTTCCCTAGTATTTTTACTCTACGCGTTCATGAGTGAGGCCACGCGAACGCGAAGAACAAATTGACTGTGCACCAATAGCAGAAAAACAACATAAAATCCTAAGTTTAAAACATCTCGTAGCATATCTGAAACTCACCCGAGCCCTCGGGGGTCTAAGCCAAACATGTATGCAAGTCTAAAAACATCATACAGACTTGCTCGTGCGATCAAATCATGAAAATAACATCTAAAACTATGAATTTAACCTCAATACTCATCATTTTTTCAAGAACACTTAAATTTCACTATTTCTCAACCGGATGTCCGAATCACGTCAAATCAACTCTGATTCTCATCAAATTTCACAAATAATGCTTAAACATCATAACAAACATGTATCGAGCTCCAGAAACAAAATACGGGCCCGATACCAACGGTTTCAAACATTAATTTATTACTTTATTTCATTAATAATTCAGCAAAATAATTTCTTTCAAAAATTGATTTCTAAGGCTAGGGACCTCGGAATTCAATTTCGGGCATACGCTCAAGTCCCATATTTTACTGCGGACCTCCCGGGATCGCCGGAACACAAATTCGGGTCCGTTTACTCAAAATGTTGACCAAAGTCAACTAAAAACCAAATTTGTTTACTCTAAAATTTATTATTTCTTATATTTTCACATAAAAGCTTTACGAGTTCCTGCCCGGACTACGCACACAAATAGAGGTAATTAAAATTAATATTTTTATGGCTAATAAGTCTAGAACAGAGTCTTAATTCATAAAATGGCCCCTTGGGTCATCACAATCTCCATCTCTAAAACAAACGTTCGTCCTCGAACGGATGTAGAAAATTACCTGAATTGGCGAAACAATGTGGATATATACTCTGCATGTCCGACTCGGACTCCCAAGTAGCCGCCTCAACGGGCTAACCTTTCCACTGCACTCGAATTGAAGGGTAACTCTTAGACCTCAACTGACGAACCTGACGGTCTAAAATGGCTACCGGCTCCTCCTCATAAGTCAAGTCCTTGTCCAATTGGACAGAGCTGAAATCTAACACGTGGGACGGGTCACCATGATATTTCCGGAGCATAGACACGTGGAATACCGGATGAATTGAGGATAACCCTGGAGGCAACGGAAGTCTATAAGCTACCTCCCCCACTATATCAAGAATCTCAAACGGCCCAATACCTAGGGCTCAACTTGCCCCTCTTCCCAAACCTCATAACACCCTTCATGGGCGATACCCGAAGCAATACTCTCTCTCCAACCATGGATGCCACATCACGAACCTTACGATTAGCATAACTTTTTTGCCTAGACTGAACTGTACGAAGTCTCTCCTGAATAATCCTGACCTTATATAAGGCCTCCTGAACTAAATTTGTACCCAATAACCGAGCCTCTCCCAGCTCAAACCATCCAAATGGCGATCTACACCGTCTACCATATAATGCCTCATAAGGAGCCATCTTAATGCTCGACTGATAACTATTATTATAAGCAAACTCCGCTAACTGCAAGAACTGATCCCAAGAACCTCCAAAGTCAATAACACAAGCGCGGAGCATATCCTCTAAAATTTGAATAGTACGCTCGGATTGCCCGTCCGTCTGAGGATGAAATGTTGTGCTCAACACAACTCGGGTACCCAACTCACACTGAACTGCCCTCCAAAAGTGCAAAGTAAACTACGTACCTTAATAAGAAATAATAGACACGGGCACACCGTGAAGACGAACAATCTCTCGAATATATATCTCTGCCAACCACTCCGAAGTATAAGTACTTGCCACTAGAATGAAATATGTTGATTTTGTCAGCCTATCCACAATAACCCAAACTGTGTCAAATTTCCTCTGGATCCGTGGGAGTCCAACAACGAGGTCCATAGTGATAAGCTCCCACTTCCACTCAGGAATCTCTATCTACTGAAGTAAACCACTGGGTCTCTGATGCTCATACTTTACATGTTGACAATTCAAGCAACGAGCCACATAAGCACCAATATCATTTTCTTCATACTTCGCCGCCAATAATGCTGTCGTAGGTCTTGGTATATCTTGGTAGCACCCGGGTGAAAAGAATACTTAGAACTGTGAGCCTTCTCAAGGATCAACTCACGAAGCCCATCAACATTAGGCACACACACTCGACCATGTATCCTCAAAACACTGTCATCTCCAACGATAACCTGTTTTGCACCACCGTTCCACACTGTGTCCCTGAGGACCATCAAGTGAGGGTCATCATTCTGTCATCTCTATAAGCTCGAATAAGGAAGACCGAGCGACTATACAAGTTAAAACACGGGTGGGCTTCAAAATGTCTAACCTCATAAACTGATTAGCCAAAGTCTGAATGTCTGAAGCTAGCGGCCTCTCATCGACTGGAATGAACGCAAGGCTGCCCATACTTACCGCCTTCCTACTTAATGCATCAGCCACCACATTGGCCTTTCCCGGATGGTACAATATAGTGACGTCATAATCTTTCAATAACTCTAGCCATTTTCTCTGCCTCAAGTTAAGATCATTTTTCTTGAACAAGTACTAAAGACTGCGATGATCCGTGTTAACCTCACACGACACACCATAAAAATAGTGCCTTCATATTTTCAATGTGTGAACAATGGCTGCCAACTCTAAGTCATGGACAGGATAATTATTCTCATGAACCTTCAATTATTGAGACGCATATGCAATCACCTTGCCATCATGCATTAATACTACACCTAATCCAATACGAGATGCACCACAATATACCGTGAAAGATCTCAAATCTAATGGTAACACCAACACCGGTGCTGAAGTCAAGGCTGTCTTGAGCTTCTGAAAGCTCACCTCACGCTCGTCTGACTATTTGAATGGAACACCCTTTTGGCTCAATATGATCTTAATAGTTGTTCACAGTCAATTACAGAATCATCAAATAACTTTACGCTAACAATAATCTCCTTCCAAACCTTCACAATACTAATAACGAGATGCGATGCATGAAGAACTCACAATTATTTACCCAAATTAATGTGTCTCATTTAACGCCACATGGGCGGGCACCTACCTCGTAGGTTAAAGCTCAATAATTATAACACGAATTTGGCAAATTATGCACAGATAATTTTTATACAAAAATTTTCAAATAAGCCTAACAAGATTTTCTCCCCATTGGTATTATAGTACAAATTTTAATTTCACAAGGGAGAATTTAAACACAAGAATTTTCATCACAAGGATCTCGTCCTTATATAACTTCCACCGCGGCTCGTAGCCCGATTTAAACATACCAAATCATATTAAAATGCGAGGACCTCGCCCTCAATTCTGAATCACAAGTAATATGCATATCGTGCCACTCGAAACATTCAATTTTCTTCTTTTAAATATTTTTCGTTAAACAAAATTACAACACGTAATGATAGACATAGCTATCGCCAAGAATTTCTCAATACAAGTATTCACATAAGTAGATTTCAGGGTTACTAAGTTCACCCATGAGTGGAGCATATTAGGAGGACTTTCTTAGATACTCATAACCGAATCAAGTTAAGGAAATTGTCACTTTATAATAACTAGAGATTGTACTTGTAATGACACTGTCTGGTGTAGCGACCTCAGCCACACCATAGAAAATATATTAACAGGTTGGGTCTCCACCTCTAGGAATCTGACCTCCGCCTTCGACATTCCAACCCCTTTTTCCCTAGCTGGTCACGTAAGTTTAGTTGTAACTGCAATGGGGCACGTAGCCTGAGTGCTCTGGTGAAATATGACTCTCCCAAGTCTAGGACAATTTCTACCACTAGCCTAAACAAGTATGACGAGCTAACTTATCGAACCCGATGGCTTATTCTGACACCGTCATAGTGACCTGACGCAATCGCTCTGTTACAACCCATATTCACGTACGTTGGTTCATGCCATAAGTTAGTCGACGTAAATCTAAGAAGAGATTATCTTTGAAATGATAAGAAGTTAATCCTATTGATCTTAAATGATACAAGAGTGTATAAGGGTGATTAACAAGTATTAGAAGTTAAACGAATCAAGGAAGTTGTAACTCGTATTCTTGGGTAAACCTAGGGGTGCTTAATATTCTCAAGAGGTCATCTTTTAAGGTATTTGAATCATATAATATCCGTATCATAGTCTTGAAGTCAAACAAGTTATGAAACAAAAGTCGACAAGAGCTTTCGCAACTTAGGTTCATAGTTTTACTTAAACTTTAGGTCAAATGTTATTAAGTTTTTCTCCCAATCTACTTGGAATTACAGGGTTTATACCCACCAAATTGAAGATCTATGATTCTAGTTTCCAACACATTAAACCGTTTATCAATACGACATCGGAGTAGAGAGATATAGGTATTTTGCGAGACTGCACAAGCTGCTAGGTGACAAGTAGGTGTGTCACCTACTTGGTTAAATGATAGCCCAAAAATAGGCAATTTCGGGTCGGACAAAGAGCCCATTTAAAGGGTTATCTACTGCAATATAACCCTTATTATATATCACCAATAACCAGACCTAAACCCCTGAAAACTTCCTCCCAAAAATTATCCACAAACCCTAATCGATTTTCCCTTTCTTTCAAGTTCTAATTGGGGGTAAAACCTAGAGTTTGAAGAACCAAGACAAGGGCTGAGTTATCCAACAAATAAGGTAAGTTTCCTGCTTTATTTCATCCATTTTTCCTGCTGTAAATTCATGGTAATTCGTTGTATACTTGTAATAACTCACGGGACGGTGATCGGAAGCCGTGAGTTCGAGTTATTCACTTGTAGCAGACTTTTTTGTGTTGTTGTTGGGTTGCGTGTTGTACTACTATTTTGTGGAGTTTTAGAGGAGGAAGGGTGTGGAGAAAAACCATATAGATGTAGGGTTGTGGTCTGGTCGTTCGTCGTAACATGTCCGGGTCGTTTGACACGACTACAGTGGTCGTCTTATGTATGAAGTGATTAGGTTGTGTGTGGACTGTTTTGGGAGGCTCAATATGATTATTATTGGTGTTTTTTGGGATGTTTGGTGATTGTTTTGACTTGTGTGAAGTCATATATATAGGGGAGGTGCTGTCCGTTTCATCGTAAAATAGGTTGTGGTCGATACATAGTAGTTATGACGCTTAAAGGATAACGATAGTGTCGTTTCTCTTATTGTAGACTAAGGAGTCGTGACAATTGCATAGCTTGAGATTGGGGAAGTATATAAAAGGTATGTGAGGCTATCCCTTTCCTTCTTTTGCACGACTCCGATTGTACATAATGCAATGAACGAGCTTCCAAAGATACTCTACTCTTAGAAGCTAGCAGTACTTACATTGTTTCCCTTCTTATGGAACAATTGATGTTGAGGTTGCTTCTCTTATTCTTATGATATCAATGTTGTTGGTACTTCTTGATTCTTATAAGATTCTTGATGAAGAGTTAATCCTAATAACGTGTACGGAGAATATCGACCTTACGTCACTCCGAAAGGTTCAGAATATGATTCCAATGAGTCCTACATGCATTATATATATATATATATATTACTCTACCGAGCCGCGCTATAGTTGGCCGGGTATGACACCTATTGTGCAACCACTGATCATTTGGGTTTACCGAGCTCCACGTGGACGGGTACGTTTTACTGAGCCTATTACAACCGGGTACGATATGATGATGATGATGCCCACATAGGCAGATGGTTTAAATGTTTATATATATATATATAGGTATCATGCATTTCATGTCAGTAGCTCTCAGAGGTACCTAGATGTTACAAGTTGTATATTCTCTATCCTCGTTTACATTAATGTTCTTACTTATGCTTTTCTGCCTTACATACTCAATACTTTATTCGTATTGACATCCTTTTTATTTGTGGATGCTGCATGTCGTGTTGCAGGTCCTGATAGACAGGTAGACGCAGCTCCCCCACCATAGTAGGCTTTCCAGTTCAGCGGTTATAGGCGAGATCCCTTCTCCGGACTTGCCGTGGTCTTGGTATGCATTTTTGTTATAGATATTATGGGTATGTCGTGGCCCTGTTCCAGCTATGTTGCATTACTTATGCTCCTTTAGAGGCTCATAGACAGGTGTCGGCTTATGTATAGTTTGGTATGCCTTGTCGGATGATTTTTGTTGTATAGTCTTTCATGGAAGCGTGGTAGCTCCTAACTTATATGTAGTTTCTTGGCAGTCTTGTTATCCCATGTTATGCATGTTCGTTCCATTATCTTTCATTGTTTGGTGTTCATAATCCATATCTACCACTTATATTGATATCGTCGGTCCTTAAAGATAATAAGAAGATTAGATAAAATGTACAAGGGTGCTCGGCAAGTATGGCCCGGGTACTAGTCATGATCCTCTAGTTTGGGTCGTGACACGCTCAAAACCTATGCGCCACGCATTATGGAGAGTCCGAGAAATAAACTCTTTCAAATGCATTTATGAGAACCGAGCCAAGTAATTTATATTGCAATGTCTGGTCGTCCTCTTTGTAGGCTTGCCACTAACACCGACGGCCAATTTCTTCTTTACTATGTTGACTCAACACTGCTGAGCTACCCCATTTATTCATATACTCTTCATTATTCTTTGGGGTAACTCTTATTCCTATTGATGCACAATGATCCCAAAAGTAGAGCTCTATACAGATAAATCTTGGCACGAACCATATAGTCTAGAAGCTCGTCAACCATTGTACTCCCTCTGGAGCACCCCAACATCCGCAACCGTGACTTCCACGATGAGTAGACCTTCGCAAGTCCCAGCTTTATCTCTTGCAAAATCTCAGGCCTTATACATTCCAGGCCAAAATCGATATAACTCATGACCCCACAATCTATTCATTGACAGTGGACTTCTCCACTTGGCACGAAGTCACAGGTCACAATGCCTGATAATCCACAATGTTAAACTTCACAGCTCATATAAATCAACCCCGTTTCTTTTAACTTATTCCCATGTTCTGCAATATTTCAAAGAAGCCGTCAAGAAAATCATGTGGGTCCTCAAAAGATGTACCACTGAAATGGAGTGGAAATAGTTTGGTAAATTTGCCCAACCTTAATAAACGGACCAGTGCATCCTGCAACACTGGAGTAGCTATAAATCCTTCTGGAATTTGAACTAGTCCAACATGTACCGACGGAGCTAGAGCCTCCGCGTCCAGATCCATTTGAGGCTTTACAATAGGTTCTGATGTTAGAGCTCTAGACTAAGCTCTGCTTTTGTCTCTTCCCCTAATCGTAACTGTCATTGGGGCTCAGTTTCTTGTCTGGTTGTAGATGCATTGCGTGTTGTCGAGATTTTCGAGAGGACAAGAATAGATGAGTTCAATCATTAGTGATAGAATACATTCGCACGATAGAGTAGAATAGAAGTGAAGTTGTTCCTAACTTTATAGCCTATGAGAGATAAGTACAGACGTCTCTGTACCAATCCCTCAGTCTCTATTAAGATTGTTCTTGAATTGTGAGACCTAGGTAACCTAGTGCTCTGATACCAACTTGTCACGACTCAAAGTTGCAACCTTAGGGATCGTGATGGTGCCTAACACCACACTTGCTAGGCAAGCCAATGTTAGAATTCGATTAACCATTTTTCTTTGATTATTTACTTAGACACGACAATACAATTTAAATAAACTAAGTCTAATAAATTCCAACGAATAACCTCATGAATAAAATAATAAACCAATAAATAACCGAACCACGACTAAATATATATATATATATATAACTCTAAGACTACCCAAGGGTCTGGTGTCACAATTCACGAACTACTAAGAATACTACAAATAATGAGTTTAAAGAAATAATATAATTGTTTTGAATATAATAAAAATAGTATCTAAAGAGCTAAGAGAAGACTCCAGGAATTTGCGAACGCCGGCAGATCTACCTCGTGTCTCCGAACGATGAATGAGGCTACTCAAAATCTCCTAACGTTGGCCGGTACCCGGATCTGCACAAAATAGTGCAGAGTGTAGTATCAGTACAACCGACCCCATGTACTGAGTAAGTGCCAAACCTAACCTCGACGAAGTAGTGACGAGGCTACGACGGGGCATTAACAATATAACCTGTGAACAATATAAAATAAAGCAAGAAGGAAATTCTAAAACAACAAACAATAACTGTAGCAACAATTAAAATAACTCAGTCACATTTTCAGGTCTCAACTATAGTTTCCGAAATTCCAATCTTTTGACTTTAAAGTAACAGTAGTGCAAAATATGAAAAAAACAGTAAAGTAAAGTAGTAAGTTTTCAAATCTTTATTTTGAAAAATCAGTAAAACATAAGTGTCCTCCCTTATTGCTCCTTGTTGCGGCGTGCAACCCGCTCCCACCTGTCCACCCTTATTGCTCCTCCCTATATATATCACCCTTATTGCTCCTGTTGCGGTGTGCAACCAATCCTACATGTCCACCCTTATCGCTCATTGTGGCAACGTGCAACCCGCTCCCACCAGATATATCATATCACTTTATTTATAAAAAAATTCACAAGTTAGGTCAAAGTCTTTCACAATATTTTTGTCTCAACAATCATAAATAGTAAAATGTATTCCTCACAAACTTTATCAATGACATCTCAAAAATGAAATCAACAGGAATGTATATATCTCGTAAAAACCATGTCAATCCGCACACCCTTTATGTAACACAATGAAACCAAGGAAACAACCTACACTTTCCAAAATAATTGAAACAAGAAATTACAACAAGTTAACAAAGCCAAGTAGTCATAGAAACATTAATGAACATAAAACAATTAAGTCATGAATCAAATAAATTGGAGACGGGGAAGGCATCATGCTTAACAGATAATTTGGTGGTGCATGGATACTCGTCACCTCACCAATACACCACACACATGCAAATTCACATTGCAATTAAGTTGGGGATTCTTATTCCCTCAACCACTCACTGCTCTATTATAGCTTTTCCTTTTGAATTCACCTTCAATACACTCGAATCTAATCATAACTAACTTAATATCATTAATTAATGCTAAAGGAAGTAACTTTACTTAAAATTATGCTTTTTCCTAAGTTTTCTCAAAAAGGTTAAAACCCGACCCTGGGCCCTCTTTGTCCAAACTCGGGGTTCGGACCAAATTATGTTTACCCATTCATCCCGAGCCCGAATATGCAATTAGTTTCGAAATCCGACTTCAATTTTGAGGTAGAGATTTGATTTTTACAAGATTCCATAATTCTATCCAAACCCTCAATTTTTACCATGAAATTTTTTGATTTCTGATAAAAAAGTGATGAAGAACATTGGGTAATTGAAAGAGAACAGTTTAGAATTGTTTACCAACACTTTGGGGATGAACTTGTGTGAAGAAAATTGCCTCTAGGTCTTTGTAGTTACAAAATAGGTGAACAATAGGTTCTGCCCGATTTTTAAAACATAATTTATATGACTGGACAGGCCTTCATCGCGTTCGCGATGGGCTTGCCACGTTCGCGAAGAGTCAGGACCAATGGCCTTCGCCTTTCGCAGTGAATTGGACGCATTCGCGTAGAACAACTCGAGTCCCCTCACCCAGGCCCACTTTACTCATCGCGTTCGCGTAAGGCAACACGCGTTCGCAAAGAAAAAAAACGTTCCCCAGTCTTTTTACTCTACGTGTTCGTGAGTGAGGCCACGAGAACTCGAAGAACAAATTGACAATGCACCAGTAGCAGAAAAACAACAGAAAATCCTAAGTTTAAAATATCCTGTAGCCTATCTGAAACTCACCCGAGTCCTCGGGGCTCTAAGCCAAACATGCATGCAAGTCTAAAAATATCATACGGACTTGCTCGTGCGATCAAATCATGAAAATAACATCTAAAACTATGAATTTAACCTCAAAACTCATCATTTTCTCAAGAACACTTAAATTTCATTGTTTCTCAACCGGATGCCCGAATCACGTCAAATCGACTCCGATTCTCACCAAATTTCACAGATAAGGCTTAAACATCATAACAAACCTATATCGAGCTCCATAAATAAAATATGGGCCTGATACCAACGGTTTCAAACATTAATTCGTTACTTTACCTCATTAATAATTCAACAAAACAATTTCTTTCAAAAATTAATTTTTAACGCTATGGACCTCGGAATTCAATTCTGGCCATACGCCCAAATCTCATATTTTACTACGGACCTCCCAGGATTTCCGGAATATAGATCCGGGTCCGTTTACTCAAAATTTTGACCAAAGTCAACAAAAACAAACTTATTTTACTCTAATATTTCTTATATTGTCACATAAAAGCTTTCCGCTTTCCCGCCCGGACTGCGCACGCAAATTGAGGTAATTAAAATTAATCTTTGTATGGCTAATAAGCCTAGAATGAAGTCTTAATTAATAAAATGATCCATTGGGTCATCACATAAATACATCATACCCTCTTCATTTCTTCACTCATCTCTCATTTCTCAAACTCAAATTCTCAATTCAAGTTAAATCATGCTCCGTGATTCTAGAGTGCGCTCATATGTTTGGGAACACTTTGAGGTGGTAGAAGAAAATGAAGAAATTCACAAAGTAAAGTGGAAGAACTGTGGTCGAGTCTTAAATCTTCGTCGAAAGTGGGAGGGCACAGGCTGTTTAAGGAGGCATATGAAGAGTTGTCTTGAGCGTTCTCCTGAAATTCGTATTTAAGATTTTAAGTTGATTTGAGACATTTTGTGTTATTTTAAAATTATTAGACGTATTATGCTTAATATTTTTGTTTGTTAGATTAATCTGAAGTATTATTATGCAAGTTTAAACTTTAATTTGAAGTATTAAATGTGAACTTTAATTTGCAATTTTGAACTTGCAAATTATAAGTGCATTTTTTTTCCATCTTCATTATATTCTATTATCTTAAATTCTTAATGAAATATTCAAAATTTCAAATATAAAGATTTTAAAGCCTTTGAATCCTTTTATGCAAACACTCTTTATATAATATTATTTTTTTGTTTTATATTTTTACTTTATATTAATATAAATTACGATAGTTATACAAAATACAAAAAAAAAAAATAACACTATCCCGGTCGGGCCCGGCCCCTTGGACCCGTAACCCTTACGATTTATTTTTAACCCGGATGGACCCGAACCCGGTAAGCCCGATTAGGAATAACCTGTAACCGACCCGAATTGGAAACCGACCGATCACCTTTTTTTCCAACCCGGTCCGGCCCACCCGTTAAACCCCCATAGTCGAACATGTGTACATTTTTTAAATCGATTTTATATTAAAAATTAAATGGTGTGTTCATAGTAGTCTTTGGGTTGTCGGGTTTAAATTAAAAAAATTGCGTTAAAAATGTATGTTTGTGGTGGACTGATCCTCATCTTTTTTTATGCCCTAGATATAATCCAGCTTCCACTTCGAGATTCTAGGGGTCCAATAAAAATTTCTATAATTACCCTAAACGGAACTTTGTTTGTTGAAGTTATTGGGAATGGTTGAGTTTGGGACCTAAGAGGAAGAACTACGTATAATGCTAAGTCAGGTTGTTGTTAGAGTTGAATACACCAAATTGCACGGAGATGAAACATTACAATATGTGCGGGTTCTGATTCACCGATTCATGTTAGTTTATGTGGAGTTGAGGAAGCTCAAAATTTCTTAATCTTCACGAACTTGTGATATAGCAAATTCGTTATAAAGATCTTGGAACGGTTAGACAATGTTCTTTTAACTATTATTGCACAGACGTATGATGCATATCCATGTTATCGAGCACTTGAATAAATTGATTTACTGATTAAAAAAATGAAAACAAGAGATTTTGATGATTCATTTTCTTTGGAATAGAGAAGGATATAAAAATAGAATATACAGAGACCAATGAAAACAACGAAAGAAGGAATTAGTTTGAGATGGATCAATTGCTTAAGGAATACTAAAGAGGCAAATTAGAAACTGAAAGGGAGAAACAAATGTACCAATATTTGATAAAAACGGAAAACAAACAGCAGAAGTCAATGTTATAAAAATTACAATAGTACAATTCAAGCTCCAACACATTGTTCTAGATTTCAAACCTATAAAAGTGAAATTGAAAAACAATATTCTGCAGTTAGAACTTAAACAAGTGCAACTCCATGATATGTCTTGGAGTTATAGTTCAAACTCTATGAATTATTCCTGGAGTTTGAACTGCACATTCAAAACTCAACACTATATTTGGAATTTCACTTGTAAAGTTTCGAAGTTCAGGACATTGTACTAAAGTTATTTCATATTTTAACTGGGCGTATTTTGCTCTTAATTTTATTTTTCGTATTAAAAAACATATATTGTACAATTATATTTCAAAAGACAACTACATTTTAACAAGCGATCAAAAGTATCTAGCCCACTTATATTTTATCTAAACTTGTACGGGTTAGGCGTCACATATTTTTATGAGCTAATTTTACTACCCATATTTCTGAATAAGAGATGTCATAGGTAAAGTGTCATGAATCTCTTGTACCGCATGCTATGTAGATTTTGAAATAAAATAAATAAATGTTCATAATTTTATTCTTGATCATTATTAAACTTGTTGAAGAGAAGAAATATAACTCGTGTATATATTTTTTGATCAAAATTCATAAATAAAGAGTCATATACTAATCAATTAAATTAAACGATCAATCGAATTTTTCTATGGGACATAGGCCTTCCGAAAAAGGTAATGAGGCGTGCAATTTTTTTTTCTAGGTCGGATAGAGATTTTGATTTGGCACTGCTCCAAATTCTCCCTTCCTAACCACACATTCCAAAAAAGAGCTACGTCTGCGGATTACATTTAAGCAAAAAAAATAAAAATTAACATCTTTCGCGTAGTAGTTAGCCTTTTAAGTACTGATGGTGCAAACAATATTTATAACCTACAATGTAATGCTTTGTGACTTAGTATTTCTAAATTATGATAAATAAAAAATATATACATGAGTTATATTTCATCTATTCAATATAGTATATGAAATATATTAAATAGTCAATTGAATTTTTCTATGGATTTAAGCCTTCCAAAGGATATCGAAGCCGTGCAAGTATTTCTTAGGTCGGATAAAATTTTGGTTTGTAACTGCTCTAAATCCCCCTCCTTAACCCTCCCTCCCTAAAAAAAAAAGAAAATAAAAGGTAGCCAAGTCTGAGGATTACACATATAAGCAAAGAAAAAAAAAGATCTTCTGTGAATTAGTTTGTATATTTTCACACCGAGATAATTATTGTTACAACAACAACAATAATATACCGAGTATGATCAAAGTAAAGGGTCGTTTGTAGGATGCATTAGGTAAAATAATGCATGTGTTAACTTGTGTATTAGTAATACTTTATTTGATACACTTTTTAACCTATGCAATAGTTATACACCCTATTTGGTATTATCCTATGCATAACTAATGCATAAGAAACCATGGTATTAACAATGCATTATTAATACCATGCATTAACACGCAATGGCAACCTCTTATTGAAAAAATAGTGGCAAGAATCTCATCTTGGACAAAAAAGAAGTCATCTTATGCAGGTAGAATCCAATTGGTTCAACATGTCATTTTTGGTATCCAAGCATACTGGGCTCAGATTTTCAATCATGCTAGGTTGTCAAGACAATTGGAGTTTATTGTAAAAGTTATGTATGGTCAGGGGAGAATGTGATCACAAAAAAAGCTCTGATGTCCTGGGAGAAGATGTGCTCACCTAGAGCTACAGGGGGGCTAAATCTGATTAATCTGGCAATGTGAAATAAAG
This sequence comes from Nicotiana undulata, assembly GCA_005239495.1. Classification (NCBI taxonomy): domain Eukaryota; kingdom Viridiplantae; phylum Streptophyta; class Magnoliopsida; order Solanales; family Solanaceae; genus Nicotiana; species Nicotiana undulata. The sequence goes on along the minus strand of ML249640.1, from coordinate 90,817 downwards.
CAACAATAACAAAAACAACATCGGAGCTGGCAAACAAGAAGGACAAAATGTGGACCAAATGGATCCATAGTTACTATATTAAGGATCAGTCTTTTTTTACTATGAGAGTACCTCAGCAGGATTCTTGGATGATAAAGAAAGTATTTGGAGCAAGAAGTCATGTGGCAAGTATCAACAACAATCAAGCCAAACAGAAGACTCTGATCAAGCAGGTCTACATGAATATGATAGAAGAGATGCCAAAGATAGCATGGAAAGGTTTAATGTATCAGAATCAAGCAAGACCAAAAGCAGTTTTTATAATGTGGTTACTAATGCATGGAAGACTCCAAACTGCTAACAGACTAAAGAAATGGAAGATACAAGTGGATGAAATATGTTGTTTCTGTAAGCAAGCCTTGGAGACAAAGGAGCATATGTTTGCAGAATGTGCATATGGTATAGAACTGTGGTGTAGACTTATGTAATGGATTCAAATGCAAACCAATTTACCTTCATGGGAAAAGTGGCAACAATGGATAATACATAAGACAAAAGGGAGATCTCAAATAGTTAGAATACTTAAAATGATAGTTGCAGAATATGCATACACACTGTGGATCGAAAGAAACTCAAGAGTATTTGAGAAAACTGCTACAACATGGGACATTCTTGCAAAAAATATAGCTTGTGTATGTAGTATAAGAGCTGAGGGGTATACTAAAGTTTTGTTAGCCAAACGTAACTACTGAATAGATGATAGTTGATAGGAAGTTTGAAAGAGTCAAGATAGATTGTATTCAGTATGGAAGTTAGGTTGAGGTGACCTACTGATTTGTAAATATTGCTTTTGGTGGTTAATACAAGGATTTAATTACAAAAAAAATGCATTGGTTTTAAAGCATGTATTAACTTAGTTAAAAATAAAATTGCCCTTCAAAATTAATGCTTCATTAAAATATGCTACTCATTAATGTAAGTTTGAAATAATCCAAGAAAGTGAGAAATAAAATTATGTCCCTAGTGTGGGAATGTACGTGAAAATTATATTATTGATAATGTTACATATAATACAAGTACCCATATTTATAATAATATACAATACCTACACTACTTCTATTCCATGTAGGACTATGATTATTTACACAATAACTAACTAAGTAACACTCCCCCTCAAGCCGGTGCATACAAATCATAGGTACCGAGTTTGTTACATATATGACCAATACGAGGACCAATGAGGGACTTGGTGAAAATATTTACAAGCTGACCATTCAACTTCACAAACTTTGTAGCAATATCTCCTGAGAGTATCTTTTCTGTGATGAAGTGACAATCAATATCAATGTGTTTAGTTCTTTCATGGAACCCCGGATTTGATGCAATATGAAGGGCAACTTAATTATCGCACACAAGTTCCACCTGGCTGATTTCACCAGATTTCAACTCCTTGAGCAATTGTTTGATCCAAACTATCTCACATGTTTCCATAGTCATTGCTCGATATTCAGCTTATGCACTAGACCGAGCAACTACATTTTATTCTTACTCTTCCAAGACACCAAATTGCCTCCTACTAAAAGTCAATCCAGGCGTAGAACATCTATCAAAACGTGATCCTGCCCAATCAACATCTGAGTATCCAATGATCTGCTCATGGCTTCTATCCTCAAACAATAACCCTTTACTTGGAGCCGATTTTATATACCGAAGAATGCGGACAACTGCATCTTAATGACTATCACAGGGAGAATCCATAAACTGACTAACAACACTCACAAGAAAGGAAATGTCAGGTCTAGTCACCGTGAAATAATTTAATTTACCAACCAGCCGCCTATATCTTGTAGGATCGCTAAGCGGCTCCCCACGCCCTGCCAGAAGTTTAGAATTCGGATCCATCGGAGTGTCAACAAGTCTACATCTTGTCATTCGTGTCTCCTCAAGAATGTCTAAGACATACTTCCGTTGTGAGATCACAATACCTAAGCTAGACTGAGCGGCTGCAATACCCAGAAAATACTTTAGTCTGCCCAGATCCTTAGTCTGAAAGTGTTGAAAGAGATGTTGCTTAAATTTATTGATACCATGCTGATCATTGTCGGTAATAACAATATCGTCAACATAGACCACCAGATAAATACAAAGACTTGAAAGAGAATGCCGATAAAACACAGAGTGAGCAACTTCACTACGAGTCATGCCAAACTCATGGATAACTGTGCTAAAATTACCAAACCAGGCTCGAGGAGACTGCTTTTTAGACATAAAGTGACCAGCGCAAGCGGCTTACAAGGCCACGAGACTCCCCATGAGAAACATATCTAGGTGGTTTCTCCATATAAACTTCATCCTCAAGGTCACTGTGTAAAAAAGTGTTCTTATTGTCCAACTGATAGAGAGGTCAATGGCGAACAACAACCATGGATAGAAAAAAACTGACAGATGCTATCTTAGCCACGGGAGAGAAGGTATCACCGTAATCGAGCCCAAATATCTGAGTATATCCGTTGGCAACAAGACGTGCCTTAAGTTGATCAACATTGCAATCCAGACCAACCTTAACTGTATAAACCCAACGACAACCAACAGTAGATTTACCTGAAGGAAGAGGAACAAGCTCCCAAGTACCACTCGTATGTAAAGTAGACATCTCATTAATCATATCATATCGCCATCCTGGATGAGACAATGCTTCACGTGTAGACTTAGTGTTGGAAACAAAGGACAAAGAAGATATAAAAGCACAATGGGGTGATGACAAACGATGATAACTTAAGCCGACATAATGGGGATTATTTATGTAGGGTGCACATACCTTTCTGAAGTGCAATTGGTGTACTAGGAGACAAGTCCGCAATATGAGTAGGGTCAGGTGCAGGACGTGAATCGACTGGATCTGATGTTGGGCATGGACGACGATGATAAGTCAAGATTTTTGCTCCTTTGACTGGGGATCTAGAATGAACAACACTAGACTTGTCAACGGTTGGGGAGCCTGGAGGAGAAACGCTAGACTCCTCAACAATTGGTATAGGTAAGACTTATGTGGTTGAAGGCAGAGGAGGAGATATAGTAAACTCCTCAAATGTTAGTATAAGTAAGACCTCAGATATATCAAGATGGTCATAAGAGGTAAATAGAGGTTTAGACTCAAAAAACGTGATGTCAGTTGACATAAGGTACTTATGAATATCAAGTGAGTAACAACGATATATCTTATGTACACGAGAATAACCAAGGAAGACACACTTGAGATCACGAGGAGCTAACTTATATTTCGCAGGGGATAAGTTATGCACGAGACATGTGCTCCCAAAAACACGAGGGGGAAGAGAGTATAAGGGTGACTGGGGAAACAATACTGAATCCAGAATCTGATTATGGATAGGAGATGAAGGCATCCGATTAATCAAATAACAATATGTGAGAATTGCATCGCCCAAAAACACAATGGAATACAAGGTTCAATGAAAAGTGTGCGAGCATTCTCAATGAGGTGCCTATTCTTTCTCCCTGAAATCCCATTTTGCTGAGGGGTATAAGGACAAGATGTTTGATGAATAATTCATTAAGAATTCATAAACTGCTGAAACTGAGAGGATAAATATTCTAAACTGTTATCATTGCGAAAAGTGCGAATAGAAACATCAAATTGATTTTTGATTTCAACACAAAAATTATGGAATATAGAAAACAACTCAGAAACTAACAAAATAACAAATTCCAAGGTTGAAATGACTCTACGAGAACCCCGTATATTATAATGAACTAAAGAGAAAACGGACTCTATATGACTCTCAACACTACGTGGAAATGAGGGTTGGGTATGTTTCCCAAGATGACAAACTAAACAAACTAGGCACCATCTTCTGAAACTTGGATAAACTCGGATGTCCTAAACGTCTGTGAAATAGCTCTGGAGGATCTGTAACTAGAAATTCTTTGGAGGGATTGAGTGAGTTAAGGTCGTACATGCCTTCTAATTCACGCCCTGTGCCAATCGTCTGTCCCGTACTGCAGTCCTGCATAATAAAAGAATCATCAATAAAATGTATACCACAATGGAGGGAATGAGTCAAACGACTAACATATGCAAGACTAAAAGGATAGTCGGGGCATAAAGAATAAAATCTAGAGTGACAAAAGACAGGGGATTAGCTTGTCCAACTCCTTTTGCTTTAGTTTGAAACCCATAATGTAACAGTGAGAAGAGACTATGAATACACAATATTCGACAAAAGATATTTATTACCAGAGATATGATCAGAAGCGCCTGAGTCCATGACCCATGGTCCAAGAGTACTAGACTGGGAAACACAAGTAAAAGAATTACCAGCAACAGAAGTACTAGTCTGAGCAACCGAGGCTACTCGGTGAGATGTTGCTTACTTTCTCGATACTAAAGGAACTCATTATATTCTCCTTCATATAAAGAAAATCCATGGTTACCTATAGTCTCGGTCTGAGCAACATAAGAATTTTTGGGTGGTCGACCACGTAAAGAATAGCACATTTCATGAGTGTGTCCAAGTTTATGACAATAAGAACACTTGGGTATAGATCTTCCAAAACAACCTTCTCCTCGTCTATTAACCATATTTTGAGATGCCCGATTTTTCACTATTTAGGGTGCGAGAAAAGAGGAGTTAAGTGTCTGTGATGAGATCACTGGGTGACTTGGTGATGGAGCAAGGAGAAGTAATCGAGAGAATAATTCATCAACTGTAGGAACAATCGGACTAGCCAAAATATGGTCACATACTGAATCAAGGTCATTAGGAAGTCCAACAAGTGTAAGAATACATCTTCTGTCGTTGCTTTTCAATACTAGTAGAAACTAGTATCAACTTCTCAAATTCTTCCATGACTGCCTGTACTTGTCCCAAATAAGTAGACATATCTAATTCCTGTTTCTTCAAGCTTATCATTCGTGATATCACATCATAGAAACGAGATATGTCACTAGTGTATACAATATGAGCTTCTTCCCAAACTAAATAACATGTCTGGAATGGACGGAATAAGGGCATCGGTTTGGAATCAATAGATCGCCACAGGATACTACATAACTGAGCATCGAGTTTCTCCCAAAGTGCTTAGGTCTTTTCATCACCTTCGCTAGCCTTTTATGTTACATGATCTTGAATACCTTGACCTTTACACCATAATTCGAAAGACGAAGCCCAAGCTAAGTAGTTTGAACTTTTCATTAAAGGTTCTGAGGTAATCATAATACCGGAACTTCCAAAACCCGTGTTTTTAGACACTAAAGCATCAACTCCCAAAAACATTGTTAGATAGAAAAAATGTCTAGAAAATATCACCAAATAAACAAAAGAATCATTGTGTTTGCCGGAAAAACACTGTACTACTGCCGAAAAAGTACTGTAGCTGCCCAAAAAATTTCAAAGTGCTCGAAATTAAAATATAAAATTATGTGTAGGCTCGGAATTTGAGGGCAATCCAACACTTCTGAAGAAATTTCGTCAAAAAGTGGCTGGAAAGTGCTCCATGCGTCGACGCATTGAGTAGATCTCACCGGAAAAGAAACTCTCTGATCGGCGCGTGGAGGTGCGTGAGATGTCGGTGCCAGAGGTGTTTGTTGGGGTTTGGTTGCCGATGGTTGGGGGACCTTGTGGTGGTGTTGGTTTTTGCACAACACCGATGGAAATTGGTTTGGCGAAAAACAACTCTCGTCGGAATTGAAGCACATCGACTTTTTCGGTTGGGTTTTCTTTCCCGAATGTTTTCTCACTGCCTCTTTGATACCATGTGAGAATGCACAAGTAAATTATATTATTGATAATGTTAACTATAATACAAGTGCCCCTATTTATAACAATATACAATACCTACACTACTCTTATTCCATGTAGGACTATGCTTATTTACATAATAACTAACTAACTAACTAACACCTAGTAAATAAATAAATACTTAGCATATTTTTTTTATAAATAATTATCAAGTTCTATACTACAATTAGGCAGAAAAATCAAATAATTTTTTTAAACCATTTTTTATATAAAACATATTTCTAAAAATATGTTTCTTTTAAAAAGATAAAGTGATGGAATGGTTATGAGGATATTTCTGTGTTTAAACAATTATTTTAGAAACTGTGCAATGTTTGAATACATCAAACCAAATAATGGATAAGAAATATGTAGGCATAACTAATGCAAGCATGACTAATGTCAGTATTACTAATACACCATATTCAACATTACTCTTATACACTTTAACAAAACGACCCCTAAGTGAGTTCTGGGGAGGATAGAGTACACGCAGAACTTTTTGTTAAGGTATATAGATTATTTTCAATAGACTGTCTGCTCAAGAAAAACGTTTTCAAAATAGGTTAAAAATACAAGAGTAAAGATGCTATAATAAAAATACTTAAGAAAAAAAAAAGTATTGGTAGCAAAATAGTAATATAATCAAATCAAATCAAATAACAGTAGTAATAAAATTGAATAATAATAATAATAATAATAATAATAATAATAATAATAATAATAATAATAATAAGAAGAAGAAGAAGAAGAAGAAGAAGAAGAAGAACGAGGAGGAGAAGTAGATAAAATGTTGTAACCCAGATCCATGTCCCCCATAAAAGAGAGAGAAATCACTCAACCAACTACTAACCTTCTACCCTAATCCTTGAACTCCATACTATTTTTTATCTAGAATCATGTCTTCGATCAACTATATATAATATGCATGTGATGTTTAATTACCTCTCTGCAATTCTTCTTTGGTCTACCTTTACCTCTCCTTAGACCTATTACTACCAGCCTCTCACACCTTCTCATTGGAGGGGAGGGGAGGGGGGACATCCGTGCTCCTTCTCTTCACATGTCCGGATCACCTCAATCTCGCTTCCCTCATGTAACAACCCGGTTGGTCGTTACGTAGAACTTGCATTATGTTGTTATTTCCTTGTCATAGGTTGGTTATACTGTTTATGATGTGTTAGAGTTGGTAGGCTCGGAATCGGAATGGTTGTAGTGAGAATTTAGCCACTTAGTCTTTAAAAATAGCATTATCGTTGAAAAAGTCAACTGAGAGTTGACTTATTGGTAAACGACATCGGAATACAAATTTTATGGCTTGGATAGCTTCGTTAGGTGATTTGGGACTTAGGAGTGTGTTCAGAATATTTTTGTGATGTCCGGTGTAGAATTATGCTTGAATTGGCGAAAGTTAGTTGTTGGTGAATTCCGGTCGGCAGTGGAAAATGGGTCGGAATGGAATTCTGAAAGTTGGAACAGGTTCTTGATGTTGTTTTGGATATGTCTGCAAAATTTCAGGTCAATCGGAGGTAGTTTGGATAATTTCGGCATCGTTGGTGGAATTTAGGAATTTCAACGTTCATAGGCTTGAATTTGATGTGATTTTGGTGTTTTGATGTTAGTTTGGGTGTTCCGAGGGTGAAACTAAGTTTGAATGATCATATACGATATGTTGGTATGTTTGGTTGGGATCCCGATGGGCTCGGGATGGTTTTGAGTGGTTGACGGAGAGTTTTGGACTTGGAATATGTAGCTTTCAGCTGCTGATGTGCAATTACTAGTGTGACCGCACCTGCGAGAGGGGAACCGCAGGTGCGGCTCGCAGGAGCGGACAGTACCTCCGCAGGTGCGGAATTTGGCTGACTCAGGGGAAGTCACAGATGCGGAAGTGAAGGACGCAGCTGCGAAGTCGCAGGTGCGGGAAAAGAGGCGCGGGTGCGGTTTTGGTCCGGTTAATGAAAAGTCATAGGTGCGCTGGATTTGACCTCAGGTGCGAATTTTAGGCCGCATGTGCAAAAAGCATGGGCAGAAAAGTATAAAAAAGGAGACTTCGCGATTTTTAACCCTTTTTCCACCATTGTTGTGCGGATTCCGAGGTTTTTGAGGGATTTTGAAGAGGGAAAATGTTGGTGCATCATTGAGGTAAGATTTTTGGACTCATTAACTCGATTATAGGTGATTAAAGACCTTATTATCAGTGTCTAATTTGTGAAAATCAGTAGAAAAGGGGTGAAGTTAGGGATTGAGATTATGAGACCTTTAGGGGATGATTTGAGGGGTCAAACGAACTCCGATTTTAGAGTTCTTTATATGTACGGACTTGTGAGATGATGAAGAACATTTTGGTATAATTTTTTTTGAGTTCCGAGATGCGAGTCCGGGGGTCGGGTTTTGGCTAATTTCGGGTTTTGTGCTAAAATTGGTATTTTTCGATTGGAATTCATCCCCTTAGCATAATTTGATGAGAAAACTCTTATCTTTATAGATTTGGAGCACACGGAAGTTGATAAGAGAGGCAAGCGTGTTGCAGAGTAGCTTTTCGGGCTAGTTTGAGGTAAGTAATGTCTTTAAATCCTGTCCTGAGGGTATGAAACCCCGGACTTTGCATCCTTTCACGGTTTTAGAGTGCAAAAATGGGGAATTTGGAAATATATTCTTTTTAGGCGACTATTGAGTTGCGAAATCTTTTAAAGCCTATTCTTAATAGTGTTGATATAGTTTTGATATATTTGGGTTGTAAGCCATGTTTGGGGCCTAGTGTCGATCTGTTTAACTCCTTGGGGGCTATTTGACTGATATTCCTCACTTGATATGTTATGATTTTTCACTCAGTCCTTCTTGATAACTGTTTTGACACTCAAAGTATGTTGATATTATTTCTTGAAAATGAAATACTATTTTTGGGTCGAGAACCTTGTCTATTTATGGCCCGAGTGACATATTGGGAGTGTCTGACTGAGTGAGGCCGAGAGCCTATATTGTGAGGATGTTATGATATGAGAGAGGCCGAGTGACTGCGAGTGATTGTTGTCATGATTTGGCTTATTTATTGCGCTTGGGCTGAAGGAGCCCATCCGGAGTCTGTACACACCCTTAGTGAGCGCAGGTACCTATTGAGTGCGAGTGCCGAGGGATGAGTGATTGGGAGGTATGAGTGACAGTGAGGTTGCCCGCGGGGCTGATACTGAGTGATGGTGAGGTGCTGAGGGAAATTATTACAAGTGATGATTATTGCCCGAGGGGCAATTCTATACCGATATTTTACTGAGTTTTGACTATGATTCACTTCATTTTTCAAACTGATATTACTGAGAGTTTTACTGAGAAATATTAAAAAAATATACTTGTTTCAAAGGATTTTATTGAAACTAGTTTTCGGGATTATGTAATACTGTATTGAGACTTGATGTTTTACTGTTTTGTGGATTGGTGTTTGGTGATGTGTGTATCATATACTTCAGACTGTGATTTATTTTCAGTACTACTGAGTTGGCGTACTTATCATTACTCCATGCACCCCTGTGTGCAGATCCAGGTACTCGTTCGGAGCATTAGTCGCCTGAATTCGTTGTCATCAGCATTTGGTATTTCGAGGTAGCTGTCCAGCGTCCGCAACTTCTCCATTTCCCTTCCTTTATTAGTCCTAGTATTTCATTCCTAGACATTGGTTATGACATTAGTAGAGTTATATTTTATTCTTAGATGCTCGTGATCGTTTGACTCCAGTCCTGGGGGATTTGTTTAGACAGTAGATTATATTATTATGTTTGCTTAAAGAGTTAGAGAAAAATTTTATACTCTATTGCTGGTTATTATTGATTTTTGAGAAATTATATTAAAACAAATGTGTAGTTATGTGATGGTTGGCTAGTCTAGTTTCACGATAGGCGTCATCACGACCTGTTTGGATTTGGGGTCGTGACAAGTTGGTATCAGAGCTCTAGGTTACATAGGACTCAACGTCCATGAGAAAGTTCAGTAGAGTCTTACGAATCGGTACGGAGACGTCTGTACTTATCTTCGAGAGGCTGCAGAACTCTTAGGAAAAATCTCATTTTCTTGAACTCTTTCGTGCCATTCTATTGGTTCTTGAAATCTAAACTAATGTTGTTTAATTCTCTCACATATGGTGAGGACACGCGCTACTGATCAAGGTGACTAGACACCAGCCAAACCCACAAGGGGTCGAGGCCGTGGTGGAGTTAGGGGAGCAGCCCGCGCACCAGCCGAGACAGTACCACAGGATCCCCCTGTCATTTAGGATCAGGTTCCCGCCGAAGGTGCTCCAGCGGGACAAGCTCAGGCACCGGTAGTGCCTATTTTCATTTCGGGTCTTCAGGAGACCCTGACTCAGATCTTGACAGTGTGTACCAGTTTAGCTCAGGCAGTTGCTATGTCTACTACTGCCACTGCAGCTTAGGCCGGGGAAGGCATTCAAACTCCAGCTGCCTGGACACCTGAGCAGGCTGTATAGGGTATTCAGGCACCAGGGGTAGTCCCAGCCCAGCCGGTTGCCCCAGTTTAGGACTATGTAGTCCCAACTATGCCCGAGGATGAGCAGCGTAGGCTGGAGAGGTTCAACAGACTTCAGCCTCCGACTTTCAACGGCACAAAGGGTGAGGATGCCCAAAGTTTTCTGGATAAATGTCATAGGATGCTCCGTACTGCGGGCATTTTGGAGACCATCGGAGTTTCATTTGCTACTTATCAGTTTGTTGGTGCTGCTTTCACTTGGTGGGAGGCATTTGAGAGGCGTAGGCCAGTTGGTTCATCACCTCTCACCTGGCAACAGTTCTCCACGATCTTTTTGGACAAGTATGTTGCTCAGTCCCACAGAGAGGAGCAACGCAGACAGTTTGAGCAGCTGCGCTATGGAGAGTTATCAGTTACTCAGTACGAGATGCGATTTTTCGAGTTGGCTAGACATGCTTCTGAGTTAGTCCCTACTGAAAGGGAGAGGATCAGGAGGTTTGTAGATGGTCTCACATATTAGCTTCGCGTTTTGATGACCAGAGAGAGTGTGTCTGGAGCTATATTTGAGCAGGTTGTTGACATTGCTCGGGACATTAAGTCAGTTCGTAGGCAGGAGCGTGAGGAGAGGGAGGCCAAGAGGCCTCGGGGATCCGGTAGCTTCAGTGGTGCCCCTTCTAGAGGGCAGTTTCAGCACAACAGAGGTCGTCCATTTAGACCTCCACAGCCAGCTCGCCCAGCTTACAGTGGTGCGTCTTTGGGGCAGGGTCCTCGCAGATCTCATCCAGGTCATTCTTCCTTTAGTGCCCTTCCAGCTCAAAGCTCCTCCAGAGCATCATCATATCAGGGTTCTTCTGTACATGGTTTGTCCGGTGGTTATCATGGTGGCAGGGATTCCCTTCAGTCCCCATCTCCAGATCCAGGTAGTTGCTTCGAGTATGGAGGGGTTGGTCATGGATGGAGGTTTTCCCCTCGTCGTGCTAGTGGATCATCTCGGCAGAGGGTTCAGCCCTCGACTTCAGCCCTAGTCGCCACACCACCTACCCAAGCAGCTAGGGGTGGTGGTCAGGCAGTGCCGCGCTAGAGGGGGAGGTTGAGTAGGTGGAGGCCAGCTACGTATTTATGCACTCCTATCTAGGCTTGATGTTATGGCCTCAGATGCGGTGATTACAAGTACTATCTTAGTTTGTACAGTGATTCTTTGGCTTTATTTGACCTTGGTTCCACATACTCTTATGTTTCATCGTATTTTGCTCACTTTCTAAATATGCCACGTGATTTTTTAGTTACATCTGTTCATGTTTCGATTCCGGTGAGCGATACTATCATTGTGGACCGTGTGTACCGGTCGTGTGTTATATCTATTGGGGGTCAGGAGACCCGAGTGGACTTGATGTTACTCAGTATGGTTGATTTCGATGTGATACTGGGCAAGGTTGGTTATTCCCATGTCATGTTATTCTTGATTGTCACGCTAAGACCGTGACCCTGGCTATGCCCGGAGTTCCGAGAGTTGAGTGGAGTGGGTCTATAGATCATGTACCTAGCAGAGTGATTTCTTATTTGAAAGCTCAGGGTATGGTTGAGAAAGGATGTGAATCTTATCTTGCCTTCGTGAGGGATGTTAGTAGTGAGACTCCTTATGTTGATTATGTTCCTGTGGTCCGTGATTTTCCGGACGTATTCCCTGTAGACCTGCCAAGCATGCCACCTGACAGGGACATTGATTTTGGTATTGACTTGGTGCCAGACACCCAACCTATCTTTATTCCACCTTATCGTATGGCACCAACGGAGTTGAAAGAATTGAAAGAGCAGCTTCAGGAACTCCTAGATAAGGGGTTCATTCGGCCTAGTGTGTCACCTTGGGGTGCACTGGTGTTGTTTGTGAAGAAGAAATATGGTTTTATGCGCATGTGTATTGATTATAGGCACGTGAACAAGGTTACGGTGAAGAACCGTTATCCTTTTCCTCGTATTGATGACTTGTTTGACCAACTTCAGAGAGCGAGAGTGTTCTCTAAGATTGACATGAGGTCTGTGTATCATCAGTTGAAGATTCGGGATTCTGACATTCCGAAGACTACTTTCAGGACCAGATACGGTCATTATGAGTTCCTGGTTATGTCATTTGGGCTGACCAATGCCCCAACTGCATTCATGCAATTTATGAACAACGTGTTTCAGTCTTACCTTGATTCATTCGTCATTGTGTTCATTGATGACATCCTAGTGTATTATCGTAGCCAGGAGGAGCATGCTCAGCATTTGAGGATCGTGTTGTAGAGGTTGAGGGAGGAAAAACTTTATGCAAAATTCTCCAAGTGTGAGTTTTGGATTGGCTCAGTAGCTTTCTTTGGGCACGTGGTGTCTACTGAGGGTATTCAAGTTGATCCGAAGAAGATTGAGGCGGTGCAGAGTTGGCCTAGACCGTCCTCGGCTACAGAGATTAGGAGCTTCCTTGGTTTGGCGGGTTATTACCGTCGCTTTGTGGAGGGATTCTCTTCTATTGCTTCACCATTGACCAGATTGACCCAGAAGGGTGTTCCATTCAGATGGTCCGATGAGTGTGAGGAGAGCTTTCAGAAGCTCGAGTCCGCATTGACCACAGCTTCAGTATTGGTCTTGCCTACTAGTTCGGGTTCTTACATAGTTTATTGTGATGCTTCTAGAGTTCGCTTGGGAGTGGTATTGATGCAGGACGATAGGGTGATTGCCTACGCGTCTAGACAGTTGAAGGTGCACGAGAAGAACTATCCGGTGCACGATCTTGAGTTAGTTGCCATTGTTCATGCCTTAAAATTTTGGCGCCATTATTTGTATGGGGTACAATGTGAGATTTTCACCGACCATCGCATTTTGTAGTATCTACTGAGGCAGAAGGACTTGAATTTGCGTCAGATGAGATGGTTGGAGCTTCTAAGGGATTATGATCTCACCATTTTGTATCATCCGGGGAAAGCCAATGTAGTGGCCGATGCTTTGAGTCGTAGGGCCGAGAGTTTAGGGAGTCTAGCTTACCTTTCAGCAGCAGAGCGACCTTTAGCACTTGATGTCCAGGCTTTAGCGGGTCAGTTAGTGAGATTGGATTTGTCATACCCTCCACAGGTATTAACTAGCATGGATTCCCGGTCTTCTCTTTATGATCAGATTAGAGCTCGCCAGTATGACGACCCACATTTGTTAGTACTTCAAGATAAGGTTCGTCGTGGTGATGCCAGGGATGTGACTATTGGTGATGACGGAGTTATGAGGACGCAGGGTCGTATGCCCAATATGGATGGTATTCGAGAGTTGATATTAGCAGAGGCTCATAGCTCGCGGTATTCCATTCATCCGGGTGCCAATGATGTATTAGGATCTGAGACAGCAGTATTGGTGGAGGCGGATGAAGAGAGATATTGTTGAGTATGTAGCACAGAGTATCAACTGCCAGCATGTCAAGTATGAGCACCAGAGACCAGGTGGATTACTTCAGAGGTTAGATATTTCGGAGTGGAAGTGGGAACGGATTACTATAGACTTTGTAGTTGGACTGCCACGAACTTCGAAGGGTTTTGATGTTATTTGGGTCATTGTGGACCGACTGACCAAGCCCGCGCACTTCATTCATGTTGGTACTAATTATACTTCAGAGCGGTTAGCTGGTATTTACATTAGGGAGATTGTCCGATTACATGGAGTTCCGGTTTCTGTCATTTCTGACAGAGGTACACAGTTTACATCTCAGTTTTGGAGGGCCGTGCAGAGAGGTATGGGTACTCAGGTAGAGTTGAGTATAACATATCGTCCTCAGACCGACGAGCAGTTAGAACGGACTATTCAGATTTTAGAGGACATGTTGCGTGCCTGTCTGATTGATTTTAGTGGTTCATGGGATCAGTTTCTGCCACTAGCGGAGTTTGCATATAATAAAAGCTACCAGTCGAGTATTCAGATGGCCCCGTATGAGGCTTTATATGGTAGGAGATGTAGATCTCTGGTTGGTTGGTTAGAGCCTAGTGAGGCTAGGCTATTAGGACCAGACTTGGTTCATGATGCGTTGGAGAGGGTGAAGTTGATTCAGGAATGACTTCGCACGGCGCAGTCTCAGTAGAAGAGCTATGCGGACTGGAAGGTTCGGGATGTGTCTTTTATGGAGGGTGACAAAGTACTACTGAAGGTATCACCCATGAAGGGTATTATGAGGTTCGGGAAGAGGGGAAAAATGAGTCCTCGGTTTATTGGTCCTTTTGAGGTACTTCAGAAGGTTGGAGAGGTGGCTTATAGACTTGCCTTGCCACCCAGCCTATCGAGTGTTCATCCGGTATTTTATGTGTCGATGCTCCAGAAATATGTTGGTGACCCGTCTCATGTTTTAGACTTCAACACAGTTCAGCTTGAGGGTGATAAGTCATATGAGGTTGAGCCAGTAGCAATTTTGGATCGTCAGGTCAGAAAGTTGAGGTCCAAGAATATAGCTTCAGTGAAGGTACAGTGGAGAGGCCAGCCAGTGGAGGAGGCTACTTGGGAGACCGAGCGGGAGATGCAGAGCAGATATCCTCACTTCTTTGAGACCCCATGTATGTTTCTAGACCCGTTCGAGGACGAACGTTTGTTTAAGAGGCGGAGAATGTAACGACCCGATTGGTCGTTACGTAGAACTTGCATTATAATTACTGTTATTGCCTTGTCATAAGTTGGTTATACTGTTTATGATGTGTTAGAGTTGGTAGGCTCGGAATCAGAATGGTTGTAGTGATAATTTAGCCACTTAGTCTTTAAAAATAGCCTTATAGTTGGAAAAGTCAACTGAGAGTTGACTTATTGGTAAACGACATCGGAATACGGATTTTATGGCTCAGATAGCTTCGTTAGGTGATTTGGGACTTAGGAGTGTGTTCAGAATATTTTTGTGATGCCCGGTGTAGTATTAGGCTTGAATTGGCGAAAGTTAGTTATTGGTGATTTCTGGTCGGCAGAGAAAAATAGGTTATCAGGGTCGGAATGGAATTTCGGAAGTTGGAACAGGTTCGTGATGTCATTTTGGATTTGTCTGTAAAATTTCAGGTCAATCAGAGGTGGTTTGGATGGTTTCGGCATCGTTGGTGGAATTTAGGAATTTCAAAGTTCATAGGCTTGAATTTGATGTGATTTTGGTGTTTTGATGTTAGTTTGGGTGTTCCGAGGGTGCAACTAAGTTTGAATGATCATATGCGATATGTTGGTATGTTTGGTTGGGATCTCGATGGGCTCGGGATGGTTTTGAGTGGTTGACGGAGAGTTTTGGACTTGGAATATGCAGCTTTCAGCTGCTGATGTGCAATTACTGGTGTGACCGCACCTGCGAGTGGGGATTCGCAGGTGAGGCTCGCAGGAGCGGACAGTACCTCCGCAGGTGCGGAATTTGGCTGACTCAGGGGAGGTCGCAGATGCGGGAGTGAAGGACGCACCTGCGAAGTCACAGGTGCGGGAAAAGAGGCGCGGGTGCGGTTTTGGTCCGGTTAATGAAAAGTCGCAGGTGCGATGGATTTGACCGCAAGTGCAAATTTTAGGCTGCAGGTGCGAAAAGCCTGGGCAGAAAAGTATAAAAAAGGAGACTTCGCGATTTGTTACCCTTTTTCCACCATAGTTGTGCGGGTTCCGAGGTTTTTGAGGGATTTTGAAGAGGGAAAATGTTGGTGCATCATTGAGGTAAGCTTTATGGACTCATTAACTCGATTATAGGTGATTAAAGACCTTATTATCAGTGTCTAATTTATGAAAATCAGTAGAAAAGGGGTGAAGTTAGGGATTGAGATTATGAGACCTTTAGGGGATGATTTGAGGGGTCAAACGAACTCCGATTTTAGAGTTCTTTATATGTACTGACTCGTGAGATGATGAAGAACATTTTAGTATAAATATTTTTGAGTTCCAAGATGCGGGCCCAGGGGTCGGGTTTTGTCTAATTTCGGTTTTCGTGCTAAAATTGGTATTTTTTGATTGGAATTCATCCCCTTAGCATAATTTGATGAGAAAAATCTGATCTTTGTAGATTTGGAGCACACGGAAGTTGATCGAGAGGCAAGCGTGTTGCATAGTAGATTTTCGGGCTAGGTTGAGGTAAGTAATGTCTTTAAATCCTGTCCTGAGGGTATGAAACCCCGGACTTTGCATCCTTTCACGGTTTTGGAGTGCACAAATTGGGAATTTGGAAATATATTCCTTTTTAGGCGACTATTGAGTTGCGAAATCGCTTTTAAAGCCTATTCTTAATAGTATTGATATATTTTTGATATATTTGGGCTGTAAACCATGTTTGGGGCCTAGTGCCGATTTGTTTAGCTCCTTGGGGGCTATTTTACTGATATTCCTCATTTGATATGTTATGATTTTTCACTCAGTCCTTCTTGATAATTGTTTTGACACTCAGAGTATGTTGATATTATTTCTTGAAAATGAAATATTATTTTTGGGTCGAGAACCCGGTATATTTATGGACCGAGTGGCATATTGGGAGTGTCTGACTGAGTGAGGCCGAGAGCCTATATTGTGAGGATGTTATGATATGAGAGAGGCCGAGTGCCTGAGAGTTATTGATGTCATGATTTGGCTTATTTATAGCGCTTGGGCTGAAGCCCCTCCGGAGTCTGTACACCCCCCCTGCGAGCGCAGGTACCTACTGAGTGCGAGTGCCGAGTGATGAGTGATTAGGAGGTATGAGTGACGGTGAGGTTGCCCACGGGGGCTGATACTGAGTGATGGTGAAGTGTTGAGGGAAATTGTTACGAGTGATGATTATTGCCTGAGGGGCAGTTCTATGACGATATTTTATTGAGTTTTGACTACGAACTTCATTTTTCAAACTGATATTACTAAGAGTTTTACTGAGAAATATTAAAAAAATTATACTTGTTTCAAAGGATTTTATGGAAACTGGTACTATATTGAGGCTTGATGTTTTACTGTTTTGTGGATTGGTGTTTTGTGTTGTGTGTTTCATATACTTCAGACTGTGATTTATTTTCATTACTACTGAGTTGGCGTACTCATCATTACTCCCTGCACCCTTATGTGCAGATCCAGGTACTGGTTTGGAGAAGTAGTCGCCCGAGTTCGTTGTCATCAGTGTTTGGAATTTCGAGGTAGCTGTCTAGCGTCTGCATCTTCTCCATTTCCCTTCCTTTATTAGTCCTAGTATTTCATTCCTAGACATTGGTTATGACATTAGTAGAGTTATATTTTATTATTAGATGCTCGTGATCGGTTGACTCCAGTCCTGGGGGATTTGTTTAGACAGTAGATTATATTATTATGTTTGCTTAAAGACTTAGAGAAATTTTTTATACTTTGTTGCTGGTTATTATTGATTTTTGAGAAATTATATTAAAACAAATGTGTAGTTATGTGATGGTTGGCTAGCCTAGTTCCACGATAGGCGCCATCACGACCTGTTAGAATTTGGGGTCGTGACACCTCATCTTTCCACCACATAGGCTATTCCCACCTTACCGCACACATCTTCGTTTCTAATATTATCATTCCGAGTAGGGGGACACATCAATCAAAGAATCTCGTTTCCGCAAATTTTATTTTTTTGAACGAGTGAATTCTTGATTGGCCTACACTCTGCTCCATACAATATAGTTAGTCTAACAACCACTCTATTAGAACCTTTAAGTCTTAGTAACACCTTCTTATCACATAGGACACCATATGCTAGCCTCTATTTTATCCATCTAATTCCAATACGATGTGAGATAATCAACAATCTCCTATTATTTTTTGGTTTATTGACCCCAAATACTTAAAGCTTTCTCTTGGGGATAAATTGTGTATCAATCCTGACTTTCATATCCGCCTCATGCAGTGCATCACTAAATCTGCAGTCCAAATATTGTCTTGCTGAATTTGAAACCTTTAGACTTTTGGGTATGTCTCCAAACCTCTAGTCTAGCCTTACCCCCTGCTTGTCTCGTCCAACCAATACTACGTTATCTATAAATAACATACACCACAATACCCCCCCTTGAATATGTCTTGTCAATGCGTACATCGCCAACAAATAAAAACAGGCTAAGAGTTAATCATTGGTTTAACCTTATCACGACTGCGAAGTAGTCCAAGTCTTCCCCAATATTCTTAATCGGGTCTTGCCTCCATGAACAATACTTAATGAGTGTGATATATGCCATATGTAATAACATATGTGATGTAATAAATGTTTTAAAAGATGAGGGCGTGAGGCGAAGCGTAAGCCCTAAGACATGGGCGTAAGTCCCATGGATCTTTAAATTTTATTAATTTTAAGAATTTAAGATACAATAAAATAAAAAATAATTATAAAAAATACATTAAAGTCACAAAATTATAACAAACAATCTATTCAAAATATTTATGGATTGTAATTCAACTATGAATAATACGAAAAGTATGCAAATTAGTTGCAACGTCGTTACAACTCAAACATCAAAAGTATTATATTCGATACAAAATCTTATATGTATCTCTTAAGGAGTAATGAATCTTAAAAGAATTTCGATATTATTATTTTTTATTTAAAAATACTCATTTTATTTAGTATGTTTTCTATTTGAAAGAGAAATTATATATAAAAACATAATTCACAATTTAAATATGATTTCTCTAGCATCATATATTTTTAAGTTTCAACAAATTAATAACGTGGCACATAATTTTCACCATACAATACCGTGATAAGTAATTATTTGCAAATTGTTACTAGCTAATACCGAGCTATTAATTTAATAAATATTGTATATTGTAAACATGAAAAAAAATTAGGAAAATAATTATAAAAATTATGGATTATTATGTAATAAAAACATAACAAAAGTTAAGAAATAAATATTTTTTAAATGAAAGATTTATTTAAAATTTACTATCATAGTAGTCTTAGTGGATAACGTGCAATAATTTTTATTTTAATTATGACATAAAATACTCTCAACTTAACGATTTATGATTAAAAAAAGTAATTTGAAATAGTCAATGATTTATTACGAAAATTTGAGGATTTACAATATTAGTTACACACAATTGCATAAAGTTCTATTAGGCGTGCCCAGTATACTGAGCGTTGAGAGTCTCACATAACTAAACCCCACACATAAGCCCAGGGGTGTTTTACGAGTCTCCGCCCTGGGGCGAGCTCCGGACGGGTCCCAATTCTGCCTTTTAAAACATAGGTAATAACTTACATTACATAAATTATTATAATCACCGTTTTTTTTACACTAGTTTAATTCATTCATGTTTTGTATTGTTCACTAGGAAATCCCAATCTTGAGTCTCATGAGAGAATTTTCATAAAATAAAAAGAATTTTTACCTAAAAAGTTCTTCCTGTTATGAAACAATAAAAGAACAAGAACAATATTGTAGAGAAAGAGGGAGAGGGAATTCTTATTGAATTTTGGATGGTTTACAATGGGGTAAGACTCCTCTATTTATAGGAAAATAGTGACTTAGCCACCAAGTAACAAACCCTAAAATCTCTCTAGAATATAGACACTCACCATAAATAGAATTCTATTTATAACACTCCCCCTTGAATGTCTATTCAACAAATAATGTACCTCGTTAAAACCTTAACTAAAATAAAACCCAATGGAAAAAAATTCTAGAAAAGGAAAAAGAGTACACATGTTTAAAAATACGCCTTTTGGTTGCCTCGTTAAAAACCTTGCAAGGAAAACCCAATGAGACAAAACCTTGTAAGGGAAAAGAAGTGCAACGCGCATTAACTCCCCCTGATGAGAGCATCAGTTCACATCCTTGAGCATTCGCATCCCAATCTTGTACGCTAGCTTCTTGAAAGTTTACATCAGTAGAGATTTGCTTAATAAATCACACATATTAACTCCAATGAATATATTGCACCTTGAAAATTCTCGTTGTCACATTATCATACTTATAGAGAATTGATAATTCATTCCACATAACATTTTCTCAAATGTTTATCATCTCCCCCCCTCATGTTAGAAAAACTAACTTTCTTCCTCAATTTTGGGAACCCATCTTTGTGCGTTACGGTGTTAATCAAAATATACACTGCACATAATAATAATAAGATGGAATTATTTGATTTTTGACCCTGAACCAGTTGTGAGGGGAGA
This sequence comes from Nicotiana undulata, assembly GCA_005239495.1. Taxonomy (NCBI): domain Eukaryota; kingdom Viridiplantae; phylum Streptophyta; class Magnoliopsida; order Solanales; family Solanaceae; genus Nicotiana; species Nicotiana undulata. The sequence continues at coordinate 70,471 of ML249640.1, read as the reverse complement.
ATGTAATATACTTTCGTGTATAACGTATATCAAACTGATATAAAATAACTTTGTTCTCATGAGCAGTAGTTTAGCTATTAAGTGGAGGAACTCAATAAATCATTTTGCTAAATCAACTATGATGTAAACCAACTTATCAAGATGAACTGTCTTGAATAGAAAATCTGAAAATCATGCTCTAAAAATTAAATTATTGAGCAAGTTACCTCGCAAATGCCATATTACAGGTTAATAATAATCGCACATGTAACCATCTCATAGATGCATCTTATGTGGTACATGGCAAGTGAATGGGCCCATATTCACCTTTGATATTTCCAGCATTCATGGGATTCAATCCCAATTTTAGTTGGTATATTAATTAATGACAACACGCAACATAAGAGAATTCATAAAGAACTTTCTAGTTCTTTAATATTTACCCATGTGAATTCTCTTTCATTTTTGCACATCATACTTAAATTGATATGGCAAAATCAATTGTTCCAACTTAATAAATTATCAATATTGATAAAGTTCAGCTTTACATCATGAATTGTGCAAATAAACTCCAAGTTTATTATGATATGGGTTTTTATATCAATAAACATCCACTTTATGTGGTATTCTTTTATTTGTGTAGTACAAACTGGAAAATAAAGCGGGCGGATTTTCACATACATATTACCCCGCTACAAGTCGTAGTAATAGAAGATATTAAATCTTTCCTGTATTTATAGTCTCAATAAAACAAATCGCTTTCGCGAATACTTTAGAAAATCAATAAATTTCTTTGAGACTTACTACAACGCAATAAATTGACATGATAATCAATTGTATTCCTCCAAAATAGTAATAATTGGCTCTTCCAGAGCTCTCAATTAATTTGGTACTAGCACATATTCATCAACATCCATATGGTTAATATCACTTTTAAAGAGAAAGTTATAAATTATGGCCATTGTCAAAATATATGCAAGATCTGTTTCTTACATTATTATTATCCTTTAGTAATCACATTGCCAAAATATTTTGGCGTACAATAGGACGTGACCAATGACCATTCATGCCATAATAATGACATTATTTTCTTATATCATCTCAAACCTCATTTTAGAGGTGAGTGTGGTATATTCACTACCACTAGCACATTCATATTCTTCCAAGAATGAATATGTATGCATAAATCTGTAACGACCCAGCCGGTCGTTCTGTAAAAATTGCATTACTATCACTGTTTCTGCCTTGTCATAGCTTGGTTTTGCTGTTTAGGATGTGTTGGAGTTGGTTGGCTCGGGTTCAGAATGGTTGTAGTGAGAATTCAGTCACTTAGTCTCTAGAAATAACCTTATAGTTGGAAAAGTCAATTGATAGTTGACTTGTTGGTAAATGACCTCGGAATGTAGATTTTATGATTCGGATAGCTTCGTTAGGTGATTTGGGACTTAGGGGTGTGTTCGGAATATTTTCGTGATGTTCGGTGTAGAATTAGGCTTTAATTGGCGAAAGTTAGTTCTTGGCGATTTTCGGTCGGCATTGGAAGTTAGGCTATCGGGGTCGGAATGGAATTCCGACAGTTGGAACAGGTTCGTAATGCCATTTTGGATATGTCTGCAAAATTTTATGTCAATCGGAGTTGTTTTGGATAGTTTCGGCATCGTTGGTGGAATTTAGAAATTTCAAAGTTCTTAGGCTTGAATTCAATGTGATTTTGGTGTTTTGATGTTGTTTTGGGTGTTCCGAGGGTGCAAAGAAGTTTGGATGATCATATGTGATGTGTTGGTATATTTGGTTGGGGTCCCGAGGGGCTCGGGATGGATCTCGGGTGGTTAACAGAAAGTTTTGGACTTGGAATATGCAACTTTCAGCTGCTGGTGTGCAATTACTGGTGTGACCGCACCTGCGAGTGGGGGACCGCAGGTGCGGCTCGCAGAAGCGGACAGGGTCTCCGCAAGTGCGGGCTTTGGTTGGCCCAGGGGAAGGTCGCAAGTGCGGTTAGTTGGACCGCATGAGCGGTCCGCAGATGCGTAATCAGGACCGCAGGTGCGAGTTTTGGTCCAGTTAATGAATAACCGCAGGTGCGGTGGATTTGACCGCAGGTACGATCCACAGGTGCGAGTTTAAGGCCGCAGGTGCGAAAAGTATGGGCAGAAAAGTATAAAAAGGAGACTTCGCGATTTTTAACCCTCTTTTCACTATTGTTGAGCGGGTTCCGAGATTTTTGAGGGATTTTGAAGAGGGAACGTTGGTGCATCATTAAGGTAAGCTTTTTGGACTTATTAACTCGACTATATGTGATTAAGGACCTTATTATCATTGTTTTATTGGGGAAAAACAATAGAAAAAGGTGAAGTTAGGGCTTGAGTTTAAGAGACCTTCTAGGGGTGATTTGAGAGGTCATTTGGACTCCGATTTCAGCATTCTTTATATGTATAGACTCGTGAGATGATGAGGATCATTTTGGTATAAAGTTTGTTGAGTTCCGAGATGTGGAACCGGGGGTCAGTTTTGACCAATTTCGGGATACTTGAGTAATTTTGATAAATTTCAAATGAGTTTCATTCCTTGGAATATTGTAATGGTATAAATATGATTTTTGGTAGATTTGGAGCGCTCGGAGGACGAATTTAGAGGCAAGGGCACCGCGGAGTAGTGTTTTAACCGGTTTTGAGGTAAGTAACGTTTCCAAACTTGGAACTGAGGGTTCGAAACCCCAAATTTCATGTTATATGATGTCAATTAAGGTGATGCACATGCCAAGTGACGGGCGTGCGGGCGTACACCGAATGTTTGTGGCCTGGCTCATCCCATGTTCCTGCCTAATGGGTATTTCGGGCTAATACTTGTACTGTGAAGGTTCTAATTACTTGAACATTTTAGAAATCATGTTAGGTATAAATGCTAAGGCTTCACGCTCAATATGTTTAGACTGGAATGGTCAATTATTGTTGTCTCTATTTGTGACTATTTGTTTTCATGTTCTGGTTATATCATATGTTTCATGCCTCAGTCTCAGTATTTGTTTGTTACATGCATGTTATCATTGTTTTGGGCCGATTCTTATATTTGTGAGCCTTGTAAGTGAGACTGGAAGGTATTGACTGAGTGAGGCCGAGAGCCTGGTGTTGAGACAGTTATGAGATTGGACTGCTCACCGCAGCGATCCTCGAATCATGCCTTCGTTGGCTTGATATAGCGCTTGGGCTTAAAAAAGCCCCTCCGGAGTCTTTACACCCCTAGTGAGCGCACATATAATGAGGGATGGATGTTCCCTGGGCATGGACCTTGTCCGAAGTTATTGATATATTGAGGAACGGATCGTCCCTGGACATGGATCTTGTCCGAGTGATATGTTCCGGAGATTGGTCTTCTCCGTGGGGTTGTACTGGCCTTTTCCTCAGTGCTAGGTGACTACGTCACTTGTGTTTATGTATAATCCGAGATGGATTTTCCCTGGGCCTGAAGGTCAATTCTGGTACTGAGTGTACTTCCTTGTGAGAGTTTGGGACACTGTGTACATATCATTTATGATTCCTTGTGATCATATGCTGGTACGTAGATTGTGCACACATAATTGGGTATCTTGTTTATTTTCCCGTTATATTACTGTCATGCTCACATTTGTATATTGTTGTTCATGAATATCGGAGGTTTAGTCCGTCACTACCTCTCAGCCCATAGTTTGACTTTGTTACTACTGAGTTGGTGTACTCACGTTACCCCCTGCACCTTGTGTGCAGATTCAGGTACAACGGGACCCGGCTCTAGTCATTGAGTAGGTGACAGTTTCCTTCAGAGTTGTCGAGGTAGCAACTGGAGACCTTGATCTCGTCATCTCTTTCCTATTCTACATGTCGTTATTTACTTTTCAGACTATGTTGTCCATTCTTCTTTCATTTTCTATTATGTATTAGCAGCTCATGACTGTGTGACACTGGATCCGAGATTGTATGATTGAAGTTTTGGTTTCATAGATGGTTTCAATTTCAGATTTATTATTGTTAATATCTTCAAACTTGTTAAAAATGATATTTTTCCCTGATAATCGAATGGCCTGGTTCGTGACAAGCGCCATCACGACTCCGAAAATGGGTCTTGACAAAATCAGATGTTGTCACATTCACATCATGAATGGACCATAATCATCTATATGTGCTTTACAAAATCTCATGTNCACTAGCACATTCATATTCTTCCAAGAATGAATATGTATGCATAAATCAGATGTTGTCACATTCACATCATGAATGGACCATAATCATCTATATGTGCTTTACAAAATCTCATGTCAAATCGATGACAAATATTACTTTCACAAAGTGAAGGATTATTTTGAGAATCCTTATTGTTCTCATTATCACAATGATGACGATTATAATTTCGTCTATTGCCACATCCACATCCATTGATACCTTCATGGTAATATTTTATCTTATTTCAGACTTATCACATATTGCTATCAAATTCTCTTAAGGGGAATGAGAATGAAGTAAGTTCAATGGGACGGGTTTTCACTTCTTTGCCCACAATGATACATGAATTTGATCATGGCAAGGCATAGAAATTTTACCACTTTCGGTGGTTATAATTTCTTGCAAACTCTATAAGAGTTATAATCAAAGTTTATTGTCTTTTCTTGCATTTAAAATCAAATTATAGAATTTTAAGAATTTAAAACAAATAAAATAAAGTAAAATACTTACCTTAAACCCAGAATTTAATCACGAAGGAAGTTCGTGGAACAATTGACAATCATTGTGCTCAATCTGACAACTTGTTTGGATGGTCGTTACCCATTGTATTATATCGTATTGTTACTTTAAATACGATGTTTGTTTTGGTTGTTACTTAAATTTTATTGTATCGTGTCGTTAAACCCGTCGTTACGTAACGACGAAATGTTCCACTTTATGTAACGACCGATTTGGTGTGGTTGCGTCGTTATCTTGTCTTTTTATCTCATCTCACCCTTCACTATTATTAAATAATTTTATTTTATCATTTACTCTACCTTTTTATATATTAAATTTATTTCGTATCATAATTTTTCTTTATAATATTGTAAAATTTATTCTTCATATTGCTGGTGGATGATATCATGAAACAACGACAAACGATACAATCTATCCAAACATTGTATTCATCAAACGATACAGTACAATACAATACAATACGATATTATACATTATGAAACGATGTGAAACAACCATCCAAACAAATGCTAACTTCTACTCAATTAGTTAGAGTCTGATACTGATAATACGTTATGAAATAATAAAAAAACAAAAATAATATTGTAGAGAAAGAGAAAGAGAAAGAGAGAATTCTTGAATTTTGGATGATTTACAAATGACATACTATTTTACGGGGAAAGAGTAACTTTAAGCGCACATAAAACATATTTACTTATATATTCGAGAAACTAGATATTCCCCTGCTCAGTTTCCCCCGGTTAATTTATTCAACTTCATTTCCGCCGGAAGACGGCTAAAATCATAACTCGAAAAGGAATTCCGGCGACTGCTCCGGTTGTTTTAATGGGTAGATCTGAATACTGATGTCACTGTTCTGGATTGTGATTCGTCAATTAGCTGAAGTCGAAGCCATGGTATTGTTCTTTCAGTTTTCCTCTCAATTACGTCTTTTCGTTTCTGGACTTAATTTTTTCACTGCGCCAATTATATAAATTTAGCAATACATAGTTTACTCTGGACTAATTTAATTTGAGGCATAGTTGATTGATTGGTTCGTACATTATAGGGCTGTAGGTTTAGGATAAAGGACACGGATCTGAAATCATGTTAATGCCTTTTTCAGGGTGTTATGATTTGTAGAATTTTCATGTTTAAGTTAGATATTATTATATGCATATAAAAGATTCTGGAGTATGTAGAAAATGGATTTAAGGTTTATACACTGACAGTGTAAAGCTTTTTTTACACTATCAATGTAATTTAACTTGAGATAGCAGGTCGCTTACCATATTTAGTGGGTTCTTAGTTAACATCTTACCATATAGAGTTACTAATGACCTAAAGGGCAGCCCGGTGCACTAAGCTCCCGCTATGCGCGGTCCGGGAAAGGGCTGCAAGAGGCTGTTTCCACCGAGTTACTAATGACCTGATAGCATAAATCTTTTTTATATCGAGTGTCCACAAAACTTAAACCCACAGAAAATTCATGATACTAATACTACAACACAACAAATAGTGTTACTGTTGCACCTCACTCCTAAGCTAGTTAGGTCAGCTATATGAATCATCACTATCTATGTCGCTACATTTAGACCCATCTCAATCTAATGTTCCATAATTTAGGTTCTCTAATACTAGAAGTTCTTTATAAATTTTATTTACTGGTATGTAACTTCTTACGAGATCACAGGACGACCTAAGTTTTTGCACGGTGTCTCCTTCTACTTCTCCCGATGTGAAAGAAAAGAACAGGGGAAGCATTTTATTCTTTTCTATCACTCTTTGTTTACTTCTAGCCTTCCCGAACTCCTAGAAGTAAAGTTTATGACATGACTAACCTTAATCCTAACTGGTTAGTATCACCTATATATATCTTTCTCTTCCAGTATACTCTTTTCACTATGTGTGCACGGATTCTCTAAGAAATTATAAGTCTTCAATATAACTTCTTTCGTGTGATTTTGTTTTGCTTTGTTCTCTTTTAACCCCTTCAATCACCATAATTTCACACTTTGGATCGATGCATCTGGAGCTCAATGTGGAACACGAGGAAATAATCTCAAGCGACCTTGTTATCATTGTATCCTCCATGTATGCTACTTGTACTTTCTAGGGTGTGATCATTTTTCTATGACACCTCAGCCATTCTGACATCCACGTTTATGTGACACTCATCTTATCGATGTTTTGGACCTTAGACTCCCCTTACAATAATGTTGGCCTAAAATCGTTCTATAGAACTTTCTTTTTTACTTTGATGGTTTCCTCCAGGGCTTAACATTTCTGTGACACTTCTCCATTTTTTACTAACTTATCTTAGTTTTATGTATTACATTGTCATTTATCATACAATTCTTCTGGATATCAAGCCTTGATATCCTAAAAGGTCTTAAGACTACGATGCTTAGTAAGCAATGTTGCGTAAAATGACCCGTGACATTTTGAATGTACTTGATGTTATTTGATATGGTAGTGATAATTCTAATTAAGTTGATTTCTGGTCCAATTATGTATATGAGTCAGATACTTACTGTTGGATTTGCTGCCACCAAACTTACGGGTTTAGATGGTGCAGTGACACATTTATTTTATTTTGAATTTTTTCCTTTCCCTCCTTTGCAGGCAACATCAAAGAAAGTAATCACAAGAGAAGAGTGGGAGAAAAGGCTCAGTGATGTAAAAATTAGAAAAGAAGATATGAATAGATTAGTGATGAACTTTTTAGTCACAGAGGGTTATGTAGAAGCAGCAGAAAAGTTCAGAATGGAATCTGGAACAGATCGTATCCTTCTATCATCTTTTGGTTGCTCATTTTATGTTATTGTATGAACTTGTGCCGTTGCATATGTACATCTAAGATTGTGCTTCTCCTTATGAATGAAATAGCTGATATAGATCTTGCTACTATCACTGATCGGATGGCAGTTAAAAAGGCAGTACAGGCTGGTAATGTAGAGGATGCAATTGAGAAGGTTAATGATTTGAATCCTGAGGTATGTATGCACTTTTTTCCCGTTTTGAATGCATTTTGTCCTTATTACTCAGAACCAAATTCATCTTCATCTTTTGATCATATTTGGGGGGAGCAAGTTTTAAGTTGACGCCAAAGACACTTCATAATGGTGAAGTCATGTTAGGTAACAATAGAAATTGTGTTTTGAATGAGCTAGGTGTACCCTCCACTTTAATGAATTTACTCTTAGTTTTAGGTTCCCTGAAACACTTAATTTAGTGTTGTAATTACCTTATTATTTTGCTACCCCGTCGATAAGTCATGAATTTGTATTCGTTTTAGGTTTTCCTAGCTTACACTTACCTCGACTATTCCATCGGGAACCTGCTACCTCCCATCAACATAGGTACCGGGTAAATATGCCGACCAAGGCTTAGGTAAATGAGAAGAAATCACGATGCCCTTCATTTCAATTTATGTGACACGTTTTCTTTATTAGTCCGTTTAAAAAAGAATGACATATTTATATATTTGGAAATAGTTTAACTTTAAAATTTTCATTTTACCCTTAGTGAAAAGCTTTTATAGCCACACAAATGTTATAAACACAAAGATGTCACTCTTTGTGCTTTGAAGACCATAAATTTGAAAAGTTTCTCTTTTGTTCTTAAACTACGAGCCAAGTCAAGGTCTGCCATATAAATTGAAACGAAGGGGGTACTTTTTTTTTTGCCTCCATTGAGATTTGAACCTGAGACTCCATGGTTCTTCTCCCACTTCATTGACTACTGGGCGACAACCTTGGTGCAATTTATATTTTTTCTTTTAATTCCGCAAAGTAGATAATATACAATGAGTACTACACTACACAATTGACTTCGGCGGAGCTAAATATAGAAATTTCTAAATGCTTCCATGAAAATATTGGTGAAAACGAAATGGGCTAGCTTATTTGCTATTTGGTCAGAATACGTAAATACTTGGCTTGGAGGAGCTATTGTGCCCACCTGCCTTTTCTTTTAAGTTTTAATATATCACTTATATATCTATATGTCCATCTTGGATAAGGTGCTTTTCCTGCACATTCGTGAAATTTGCATCAACATCCAAAAGATATGAGCGTGGCTATATGTATAACACTTCTTTAATACTACTACTACTACAACTACCCAGCATAGTCCCACCAAGTGGGGTCAGGGGAGGGTAGGATGTACGCAGCCTTACCTCTACCCTGGAAGGGTAGAGAGACTGTTAGCAAGTGATAGCAAGACAAATAGTTAAAAAACTAAATTGGTGATAACAACACAGGATATGAAAGGAGTACCGATAACAAGTAATAGCAAGATAGTATATTTAGACAGATAAGTCTAAGGCAGCACATGAGAATATGACGAAGTCCTGCTAGCAAACTACGGAATTATCGAAGGTAAGTAGAAACAGAACAAGACACGCGGCTACAGCAAACTACGAAAAAAAGGGTACCAGACTAGCACTAAAACTATCGAACTAGGGAAGACAAAGGGAAATTCACGACTATCTACTAACCTTCCACCCTAATGTTCCGCCTCCACTTCCTTCTATCAAGGGTCATGTCCTCGGTCAGCTCAAGCTGCGCCATGTCCCGCCTGATCACTTCCCCCAAGACTTTTTAGGTCTACCTCTACCCCTCCTCTCACCTCCCAAGGCCAACCTATCACATCTCCTGGCTGGGGCATCTGTGCTTCTCCTCTTAACATGTCCAAACTATCTCAACCTTGCCTCACGCATCTTTACCTTCACAGGGGCCACTCCCACCTTGTCCCTAATAACTTCATTCCTAATTCTATCCAATCTGGTATGCCCACACATCCATCTCAACATCCTCATTTTCCGCTGCCTTTATATGCTGGACATGTGACTCTTTGACTGGCCAACACTCTGCCCCATACAACATAGTCGGTTTGACCACTACCTTTTAGAACTTACCCTTTAGTTTCAACGGCACATTCCTATCACACAAGACACCGGAAGCGAGCCTCCACTTCGTCCATCCTGCGCCGATACGGTGAGTAACATCCTCATCTATCTCCCGATTCTTCTGAATTATAGATCCCAGATATTTGAAACTTTCCCTCTTGGGAATGACTTGCGTATCGAGTCTCACATCCCCGTCCGCCTCCTGGGTAACACCGCTGAACTTGCACTCCAAGTATTCTGTCTTGGTCCTGCTCAACTTGAAACCCTTAGACTCTAGAGTGTGTCTCCAGACCTCCAGCCTCTCGTTAACGCCACCTCGCTTCTCATCAATCAGGACTATGTCATCCGCAAATAACAAGCACCAAGGCACCTACCCTTGAATGTGACGCGTCAAAGAATCCATCGCCAGGGAAAACAAAAACGGGCTGAGTGCTGACGCCTGATGCAATCCCATCTCAACCGAAAAGTAGTCAGAGTCCCCTCCTGTTGTCCTCACCCGTGTCTTAGCCCCATCATACATGTCCTGAATCACTCTAATATATGCTACCGACACACCTCCAGCCTCCAAACATCTCCATAGAACCTCCCTCAGTACTTTGTCATAGGCTTTCTCCCGGTCAATGAACACAATATACAAATCCTTCTTCACCGCCCTATACCGCTCTACCAATCTCCTCAAAATGGAATGGCCTCAGTAGTCGTATAACACTTCTTTAATATGGTTAAAAAATATTAAAGAAATTTGAAGATTCTATCCTCTATTTGGTATCTTGTTAGTTTGATTAGAGCAAACTTATACTTGTCGTCTTCAATTTATCCCACATAAGAAGAATGACATTGAGGCGAGATCAAATGAGATTACGATTTTTAAATGCAAACATCAGATATCATTATTGATTCTATATGTTACATGGTTACACCTCAGGGGATTCTGATTTTTCCTTTTCAAAAGAAAAAAGAAGCCAGATATCCAGTGAGATGCAACATATAGAATCAAATATGATGACTGAAATTGGGCCGTGCTATGCGGAGTGTATTGGATAGGAAGATACCTACCAGAGTGAAAGACAAATTTCATAAAATGATCATGAGACTAAAAGTATTATATGGGAGGAGACACAACATATTCACAGGATGAATGTCGCAAGAATACAATTTTTAATATGGATATATGGTCATCCAAGATTAGACAAGATTAAAAATGATTATATTAGGTCTAGTGGTTCTATGGTGTAGTGGTTAGCACTCTGGACTTTGAATCCAACGACTTGGGTTCGACTCCCGGTAGGACCTTTTCTTGATTGAGCCGTGGGTCTTTTGGAAACAGCCTCTCTAGTTTCTACTCCTCGGGGTAGGGGTAAGGTCTTGGATACACACTATCTTCCCCAGACCGCACTAGTGGGATTTTACTGGGCCGTTGTTGTTGTATATTAGATAGAAGGTGCAAGTAGTACATATAGAGAAAATAATAGGAGAAGTGCCTGAGATTGATTGTTCATGTCCTACGTAAACTTCCAAATGCACTAGTCTGTACTCTGTGGGTGTAACACAATGATTGGAAGTGTTAAAATAGTATGCAATAGACATAAAATCACAGGCAGGGATGTTGTCACGGAACACATCCTTTTTTTTTTAATGAAGAATCTTGGAACACTTGATATCTTTCTAATCCAAGCAGATTTCATTTGAGTGTAAGTTCTACGCGCACTTCATTTAAAAAGGCAATTGAACGTAATTTTCCATACAAACATTAATTGGAAATCTTTTTAAAAAGGAAGCAATCTTCTATAAAAGGTCAAAATACACTCATAGTGTAAAATTTTGCTTACACTTTCGGTGAATATAACTTAGATATGTCAAAGGATAATATAGGCGATGCAAACTAATTTTGATTAAAGAGAAGGCACACTTGCATTAGGTTATGTTTATTGTTAATCAGGAGTCTTTTTAGTTTGGTTATTGTATGGCATGTTAAGGATATGTTTGAGATTTAAAAAATAATTGCCTCTTCTCCTAGAAGACAAATTGAAAGAAGTGGAGTGGAACGGCTCTAGATAGAGCATAATAATATATAGGATTTATATAGACGATCCGAACTAGTTTGAGATTGAATGTTGTAGTAACTTTTTACCTTCTCTTTTCTATATTGTTCTAGTTTTGCGGGATTAAAGGAGGATTTTGTGGATAGAAATGAAAAAGGAACAAAAAGTTGAGGACGAAAGGTCCTTCTATGAACAGAACAAAAGTTTTGTTTGCAATTTGAGTAATTTTTGGACAGAAAAAATATTTGTTTCCCGTGAATTTGAACAAAAATGCCCCCTATTTGGTGTAAAATGTAGTACTCTGAATTTCTTTTGCTTCAGACAACATATATAAGCGTCTACGTGATGTTTCTTATTGTGCTCTGTGCTTTTATCTGGAAGGTAACTAGAGTCTTGAAGAAGTAATGGGATTTTGTATATTGAAAATTGAACCGAACTCTGTATCGTAATTTTTCAAGGAAATAGTGCATAAAAATGAAGTGCTTCCTCTCGATCATAGCCATTCTATCTGTGAACTGTCTGGGTAACGGAGATCCTTTCTATCCAAAGCCTCGACTTCCTCCTTTGATCTGAACTTAGATGAGATGCTCGCGATGTAAAACTTTCAACTTTCCTTCTCTAGTAAGAATTTTTTTTTTTTTTTTGATAAGGTGAAGATTTGATTAAAAACAGTATCAGCTAGTAAAAATACAAGGATACTGCTGGCTAAAAAACATTAAAATCCTAAGCGGTCTAGCATGTCCAGCATATCATGAAAACTCATAACAACATTTCCATCTTTCCAATAGTACAAATAATGTAAACAACTGTATTTCACATATTGCAGCTGCTCCTTCTTGCCTTCAAAACACCTATTATTTCTTTCTTTCCATATCGTCCAAGCTATGCTAAGAGGAATATCTCTCCAAATCTTCTTTAAGGATGCTTCTGGACATGCAGGTTCCCAACACTCTAATATATTCCTGAATTTCTTAGGGCTTGCCCAAAGGATGCCAAAGTTAGCCGTGAACAAGGACCACACCTGCCAAGTAAATTCACAATGCAAAAAAAGATGGTCCACAGATACAAGCTTTCTCACACAAGTAACACCTGCTGCACAGTATCCAACCCCTTCTCATCAAATTTTCTTGAGTCAGACATGCTTCATGTGCTACTAGCCAACCAAAACATGCCACTTTTGTTGGGACTGTAGTCTTCCATATCATCTTCCAAGGCCACTTTTGTGCTTGCACCAGCTGGGTAGCATTTAGTATTTTGTAGAGTGAACTAACAGTAAAAAAACCTTTTTTACTAGCTTTCGAGAGTAGGCTGTCTTCTTTTTCTGGCGATAACACCACTGATTGCATCTTCTGAATAAATATATCAACCTCATGCATTTCTCTGTCGAAGAGATTCCTTCTGAACTGGAAGTCCCAACCTGTATCAATAAATATATCAGCTAAGAAGATTTTTGGATTATTGGCCAATCTGTACAGGTTGGGAAATTGAATTTTCAGCTGACCAGAACCATCCCAATTATCTTCCCAAAGTCTGATTTTTTTTCCGTTGCCCACCCTGAATCCAAATTCTCTAGTAAGAATTTCAACGAGACCAAGAGGGACCATGAGTTTACTTTCTACATGGGCATGTATCTTCTAATTTGTATTATTATGCATCGTAAAAGACCCCAGACTCTCTTCAAGGAAGAGAATTCATTGCTTCCATATAGCCATCATCACTGATAAATCAGATCAGGGATGTGATAAACCTAAGCTTACGCTAGGGAAAAAATTACGGTAGGTGCTTCTCTCTTTTATCTTTTCTTTGTTTTATTGTTATGTGCCGCAAGTGCATATTTGTAGCATGTGTGCTTTGCCTTGCGTTTCTCGTAACTTTCTCTTGTATCATCTAAAGAGCTTACTAATTAAGAGATTCTTCAGACTCGGGAATAAATTTTGCAAAATGAACGCCCACTTATTGTGAATTGCAACTTAGGTTGATATAATACACTTAATAATTTTGATTGATTATAACATAGTTTTACCTTCTTGGATGCAGATCCTGGATACAAACCCCCAGCTCTTTTTCCACCTCCAGCAACAGAGGCTGATAGAGTTGATAAGGAATGGGAAGCTTGAGGAGGCTTTGGAGTTCGCTCAAGAGGAGCTCGCTCCGAGAGGAGAGGAAAATGTAACTATTAATTTATAGATCTCTCCTCTTGTTTTCCCTAAAATTGTGCTTTTTAGCCAAAGTCAGAGTTGCTCCTTTAGTAACATGTAGGCCACGAGTTTGAGGCTTGAACACCCTTTGCAGGAATGCAAGGGGAAGGCTGCGATTGGCGTATGTCCTCTGTTCCCACTCATTCACTAGGTAGGGAGCATTTCATGCACGGGGATGCCTAAAAAAGGGAAATACAAGCCTGATCTAGATGACTGTTTAATCTCGTTAATTACATATATTTGGAAATGTAAGGAGGAATTTAGTATTTGAAAGGATTATTGAATTTTTAAGTGATCTTCCCTGTCTCCATGCCTAAGCTGCTGACCCCAGGGGTCCTTGCTCTTGGTTGGCTTCCCTAGGAGAGGTTGGGGAGGCTACCCGAGCATTATGGGACGCGGGGCAAAATTTACTTTTGTCATCTGATGACTCGGCTTGAGATTAACACCAACTTTCATTCTCAGAGAAAAGCTCTGGTTGGCGTAATCTTATATGTAACCCGACCTCTTTATTACATGATTGATTTAATTGCTTTTCTGCAGCAAAGCTTCTTGGAAGAATTGGAGAAAACTGTTGCATTATTGGCCTTTGAAGATGTATCCAACTGCCCCGTCGGACAGCTTCTAGATGTATCACAGCGGCTAAAGACCGCAAGTGAGGTAAATGCTGCAATCCTCACCAGCCAAAGCCATGAAAAAGGTTAGTCTCCTTTTCGTTAACGATCACGTTGCTGGTCATTCTTCTCATATCTCTCTGTGAAGATATGAGAAAAATCTTTTGTTCTTTTTATTTTTGGGACATCGAATCAAAGAAAAGATACTTGTGTGATGCGACCTAATTGAGAATATTTTTGTATAAAAGATTTCCTTAATGAGCATTTATATGTTAAGGATCATGGCATAAAATGCTCTTTTTGTGATTTATCTTTGATTAAACAGATCCAAAGCTTCCAAGTCTATTGAAGATGTTAATATGGGCACAAAACCAGCTTGGTGAAAAAGCGGTTTATCCGCGCATAAATGATTTATCAACTGCTGCACTGGAAGATCCTGCTGTTTGAAGGATGATTGTATGTTCCTTGATGCATGATTCAAGTTGCCTGTATGAAGATGTTGTTTCTACTTTCAAGAACTATAGCCGCTTATTATGGTTTCTTAGATTGAAGTATATGTCTGTTTATACTATGTCACTGAACATAGTTTACTTTCCTATCGTTTCAAAGGTTACATAAATTTAGCTCGTGTTTGGCCATAGAATCCCAAATTTGTGTTGAAAAATCTGATTTGGGTGAAGTTTGGTTTGAAGATGAAAATGTGTTTGCACATAGTTTTCAAAATATATTTCCCAAATTTATTTTGGAAAAACATGAAACATGACTTATACCCACAAGTTCTAAAAACTATTACAAATACCCAACAATACCATTATCAATAACGTTCATTATATTATCACAAAACATAGTCCTGAACATAGATAAATTTGGTACAAAATTATCATTTTTTAATGAATTACATGATACACCATCAGATGATCGAGAAGACGGCGTAATATTGATACAAAACAATAAATGGTGGTTTTTTTTTACAAAATTCAAAAGTTTGGGCAATTTTTAAAAAATATAATAGTGATATTTTTGGTCCAAAACGAATTTTGAATTTTACCAAAATATAAATAAAATCTATGGCTAAACATATGTTTGTCAAATAAAATCCAAATTTATTTTGGCTAAATATATGTTTGCCAAATAAAATTCAAATTTATTTTGATAAAATTTATGGACAAACGGGTCGTTTGCTTGTACTTTTCATATCATAACATGTCTTTGAAATTTGTGGAGAACATACAAAGAAAATAAGCTTTTGAATCTCATGCAAAGCTCCCTAACTAACCAAACATAACTTATGAATCTCATCCATTCATCTCTCAATCTTCAAAATAAAGACACTTGTACATTGGACCCCATTTGAGAAATCAATCAAAACTTTAGGACAAAGTCTTCATTTTTCCTCTTTGGTATTTCGAACTGGTTCTTGTGATGTTTCATTTGCTCACTACATATGTTTGAGGATGTATTAAAATCATATGTCATGCCCAAACAGAACCATCATATTTTCCATCTGTCTAGGCTAGGAACCTCAATTGTGACATCCCTTCTCTCCCACCTCACACCACCGGAACAAAAGTCACGATTGTAGGCGTTCGGAGCCGGTGATCCGTTCGGCCTAAGATCCTCTCTCTTATTTGACAAAGCGCGACAATTTATCCTTTCTATCAGGGGTAGGACTTACTGAACTACCACCCTGGTTGGTATTGCTTTATACCCACCCTTCTTATTGGACAACGCAATGTACTACTTCTGCCGATGAGAAATAGCATGCTCGGTAGAATACCAAGGTGTGCGTAAGCAGGGCGGATTAAGGGAGCCAAAGGGTATTCATCAGAACCCATTTTGCCGAAAAATTACACTGTATGTAAGACAAAATATGTCTTTTATCTCTATATATTATGTTTTGAATCCCCTTGACACAACCTAAAAGCATAGTTTAGTGGTCAAGAGGGTTCAAAACCTTTGTAAAGTCATTGGTTCTATTTCTACCAGTTACAACTTTTTTAGCTTTTTTCTTTTTTTGAACCTCCTTCGCGTTAATCCTGCCTCCGCCAATGTGCCTAAGCTGATCCAATACCATCATTATTAAAAAGAAAAGAATGACTGCAGTAATGTATCATAAATAAAAGCTCAAACTATTCAAGTAAAATGAGCAACATTGAAGCAGAAATCAACCAAATGAATTCTTAGGTCTCCACCCATAATACATAAACCAATGCAGTAGTACTAGTTTTAGAACAAGTCTGAAGTTTAGTAGGTTGTTGGTGTAATATCCTATCTCTCATTCCCAAATTAAAGCTTCCATCATCAAAGTTAAGAGCATAACTTAAAGGATCATACTGAAATTTAACTTGTCTTTTGCTTTCACCATTGCTTTTCACTGCTTTCTTTACTGCTGCTCTCATTCTACCAAATAAACACTTGCATTGTTTCTTGCTATATTTGTTTATCCATAAAAAACTTCTCACAAATCCACCCATGATATAATAAAGAAAATCAAGAAAACCCTACTTTGAACCAAGTTTTGGTTTTTTTGTGTTTAGTTCAGGTTTTCACATTTGTATATAGCAATATATATCAAGAACAAAGAAAAAGGCCAAAAGGGTGGGTGTTTGAAAATGGCAATCTTGGATTAAAAAGGGAGTGAGGAAAGCAAGTTTGGTTTATGTGTGATGAATGAGGAGGGCCTTTATATTATAAAAACTTAATATTTTTTTTTGTTTTCTTTTTGTGGGGTTTGGTTATATTTAATGGAAAGTAAAATGGAAACAAGAAAATGCAAATTTTTGGGTCTTTTAAAGAAGCTGTGCCCTTGCCAGTTGCAGTATCTTCTTAGTGTAACACTTTTTCTTGCATTGGGAGACTCAAATTCCATGATCCATAGAGAGAAAAAGAAGAATTTTGTTTGGGGGTGGGTGGGTTTAAGGGGGGGTGGGGGTGGGGTAAAGGCTGTGGGGAAGAGAGCCCACTACATGGTAGTATCACTATCAAATTAGTTGTAATGTGACAAAACAAAGGGTAAATGTTAGACAAAATTATGGCTAATGTTTGCATCAGATAAATATATATATATATATACTTTTATTACGTAACCATAGTGAACATAGATGCTTGTAATGTAAACTTCAATGAATCTTATATGAGAAATTATTAATTATTTAATTTGTGGTACATATTAGGTGGGAAGAAATAGTTTACTTACGGAAGGGGTCATTTGTTTAGTGACTATTAACTTCGTATAGGTACCATAAATAATTACTTTTTATAGTTATTATTTAGTTGTTATGGTAGTGTATTCGTTGTATTCGTGCTGCTGTGTTCATGAATACAACAACAAAAAGTATCCAAAATCAGGACAGTCCAACCGTACACGCATGTATTCACATGTATTTGTGCCATGTATTCATGAATATAAACAACAATCACCTTAAAAATAGGTATGTCCAGCTGTCTAATAACACAAGTAATATCAATTAGCGTGATACACTCCTAATATAACTCAACAAAATCAATTCTAACATGCCTCATTATCAATCCAATTAATTATAATGATTTTTCAGTTGTATATAATTGCTGTATTTAACTTTTGTATTTAGTGCGTTTCAATATTGTTTTTACTGTTGCATTCAGTAGATTCAATGTTTATATTTATTGTATTCACTATTTCATATTCAGTGTATTCAAATGTATTTGTATTAACAATATTTTAGTTATTCCTAATACATGTTATTACTGTTGTTAAGTGTATTTCATTGGTTGTATTCAATGTATTTTCATGTATTTCACTGTATTTTAAAATTAAATGTATTCATTGTTTATATTGTGTCCTGTTTTATTGTTTGTATTCAGTATATTTCAATGTTTATATCCTGTATTTGTTAGGACCGAAAATAATCAGGTGTCATCAGGAAACTAGCAAAGCAAACCTTGAACGACGATAAACCATACAACAAAAGAGAAATCTACCAAACGAGACACAAATATTTAATTTGGTTCGGTCAATTGACCTACGTTCACCGCGGAGATGAGCAATCCATTATATAAAAGAGAGTACAAAATATCGAGAGAACAACCTCACGAAGAGGTAAACACAAGTGACACACTACACTTGTCCCGTAAAGTTCTCCCCCTAAACATGACTCTCAAACCCCATATGGCTACATTGTGGATGCTACTGAATGAGAATGAAGGATCCTCAATTTATAAAAGTCCAAACCTTTAGAAAAAGGACTAGCCAAATATGAAATAATTATAATTTTCTTCTACAAAAAGGAAAACCTAATTATGGTAATATGTTGTCCTTTCCTTCTAGACCATATGCGCTTAGACTTTACTTTTTCCCCTTTTTTCTTCCCGGTCTAATATTTGTTCTCGAAGGTCTTCGTTTTCGTGTAGAAGCAAACTCTCCAAATTTATGACCAACCTTTCCTTCAGTAATCTTACAACGAACAAGAGTTTTTCATTTTAAATTCGTACGGAGCAATCAAACCAAATATGGTAATAAAATCAGGACAACCCCTAACAGTATCAATGCATATTATATGTACAGTATGCATGAATACATGCGTATTCAGATGTATTAAAAATACAGATCTTCGAAATACATAAATACATGCAAAAAATATATATTTATATAAAAATATAATGTGTTTGAATAAATTTATACAAAATACAATATATTTATACCATTATATGTGACTAAATAGCAAAAAAAAAAAACGAATTCTTACAACAAATTTTTCCTCGAAGAATGAAGTCAGAAAAGAGGAAGCTAAGGTCCGTGATTATATTCTTGGAAATTAGCTCTCATTGATACATCAAATCAAAGAAGCCCTTTTTATTGAAACTCCATTTGTCTCCACCAAAAGGCAATCTTACAAATGGTATAAATTTGGTTGGTTTCTATTCCTATCTTTCCTTCTTGTCTTCACACACAAAGCTGCTTTCGTCTTTTTCTACATTTCTCATTCAAAATTCCTTTTTGTCCCTTTTCTTCTTTGGCCCATCTTATTTTATGGGCCTCTGTGTAAATTAGTCCATTCTTTTTGTCTTTGATATTGGCATCACCCGTTAATAGTATAGATTTTAAGAGAGCGTCCGAGGACGTTGGTTGTTAGTGGCCCATAGAGATATGTGTTGCCCGATGCGTTAGAGCCGAATTTAAGATTTAAATTTTTGTTCGAACTTCGATTTTTTAAAAAATATGAGTTTTTAGAAATTTGAATAATTAACCTAAATAACAACAATACGACATATCCAATGTGATTTCATAAGTGGGGCCTGGAAGGATAAAGTGTACACGAATTTTGTGTGACGTAGATAAGCTCTTTCGGATAAACTTTCGACTCAAGAAATTCAATCACTTACATAAAATGTGTATAATCTATGCACAATCTTATATAATCATTATATAATTTATGTACACTTGCTATAAAATATTAACAGTAAACCCAACTGGCTATTTGTGTAGAGATACCTTTAAACTTTAGGTTAGGTGATTGTACATAACTGATAAGTTTTAAGTGTTTGAACAATATATTTTAAGTGTTGACACTAATTTTATAAATAAGAAATAACATGTTTGGATAAAAGTAGTATAGTCGACAATAAGGAGTTGATTTATTTGCAAAAAATTATTGAGAAGTTGATCTTTTGTTAAAATGACTAAAACACTCTTGACATTTTACAATAATTATAAATTAAAAAGTATCTTTGTAAAGAAAATGAAGGACGACGGATATATGAAACTGGGAGGAGTTAGGGTCGTTTTGCAAAAGGTATTTTGAGAATCAGAAAAAAATATTAAAAACAAAATAATAAAAATCTTGGTCGAACTAAAAATATTATAAGTTGAAACGATATTATCGCTTTTCGATCAATGGATTTTGACGTATAAATATTTAGTTTATAAGCACTTTCAATGTTTACCAAATGATAATTACATAAAAAAAAAAATACCTATACGAATAAGTTAGCCAAACACCCTCTTAATTTTATACTATTTTTCTGATTTTTTTTTTTCAAAAATATTTATTAGTGTAAGTTACACATGAATATTACTGAATCAACTTTTGGTGAGTGCTTACTGGCAATTGGCAATTGGATTGCGATTGGTCAGCGTCAGACTCTTTGCCCACTTTGGCATTTTCGCCACTATAACTTTTTGAAAATACTCAAAAACAACCCACTTTTAAAAGAAAAGACTTTACAGGTCCAATGAGACAATTTTCAGCTCACTGAGAAAATATTCTCTCAGAATTGGATATATCTTTCTGTTTTTCCGTAAAAATAGCATGGACTAGCCAATTTCTGTAGTGATGATAAAAAAATAGTCAGTATTTATAAGTCATTGAAAATAGCTACTATCATGAAAAGTTTCAGCATAATATGCGAGATTATGGAGCTCCTGCGTACAAACTTTCCGCATATTATGTTGGAGCTTCAACACTCGGAAAGTTTCAGCATAATATGTTGGAAGCTCATATGTAAAAAATTTGAACTCCAACATATTATGCTGGAATATTTCTGGATTTTTAAGGGTGTTTTGTTCAGATTTTATCTTTACATGAAAAAGTAGCTAAATTTCGGTTACTTTTGAAACTGTGGTATTTTTTAATTATCAATTATAAATCTGGCTATTTTTTTATTTTTCCTGTTTTTTTCCCCATATTGCAGTATTATACTTTTGGATAAGTATATATTTTTAGCCACTTCCAAAATAATAGCCGGTAAAATGTATGTTATTACACGGTGTATCATTCTTAACAGTAGTATTGATACAATTCTTCTACTTTCGCATTCCTAGATCATTGTGAATTTATACTTGACCATTTGTTTCCGTCGTTCTATTACTTTATTGTTGCTATTGTCTGTTTATAGCTTTTTTTTTACTATTCATGAGTCGATAATGGAAATCCTCTCTCTACCTTCTTAAGGTAGGATAAGATCTACCCACCCAGACACACTTGTAAAATTTCACTGAATTTATTTTTGTTGTTGTTGTTGTTGTTGTTATATATATATGTATATATATACACACATACAAAAATATACATATTTTATACATTTGTTTTTGCTAGCAATGCAATTAACTTCGGCTGACCTACCATTTGTTTCCTTTGTCCTATTACCTTATTGTTGTTATTGTCTGTTTATAGCTTCGTTTTCACTATGTATGAGCTGGTGATCTATTGGAAACAATCTCTCTACTTTCTTAAGGTAGGGGTAAGATTAACATACACATTAATCATCTGACCCCACTTGTGAGATTTCACTAAATTTTTTTGTTATTGTTGTTGTGTGTATATATAAATATATATATATATATATATATATATATATATATATATATATATATATATATATATACAAAAATATACATATTTTATACAATTATTTTGGCTAGCAATGCAATTAACTTCGGCCGACCTACCAATTTTTTTTATTGTGCCTTATACTTTTCTCGTGATATCATATTCTATTAGAGGTTTTCGGAGGAATAGTTACGGTTATATCCTTGAATTGGGATTTGCTATATATTTGGGATTTGTTCTGTTTTCTTATGTATTTGGCTAAAACTAAAGCTGACAGAAGGAGGTAAAAAGTAAGGTAATATTTTGAAGATAATAATGAAAGTTAATTTCATAGATGATTATTGAATTTATACTTTATTATATTAAAATTATAAAACTATTTTTTGTAATTAAAAAATTACTCAACGTTACACCACGAAAGTCATTAAATTATTTTTTTAAGCAAAAAGTTACTCAAATTTACTTAAGGATCCAGAAAGTCAATAAGAGAAAATAAATAAGACATTTTCTATGTTATATGTGAACAAAACCAAGCATAAAGAAGTTAGTTATTAAATATAAAGATTAAACTCAAGTCAAAACTAAATATTGAAATTTATTTCTTGTCATTGCTTTTCAGTGCACAATGTATCAGTTCAGGTGGACAGAATCAAATTATTTTTGTAAGATTAAGAGCCAGAATTATCATTGATAAGAATTGGGGCCAGATCAACATAGAATAAAAGATCTTCATTGTAAAAATAAAAATAAAAATACAGCTCGATACACAAAGTATACCATATTTATGCAAGGTTCGAGGAAGGGCCGCACTCAAAAGGATGTGCTATACGCAACCTACCCTGATGTAAGTGTTAGTGACTAGTTTACTCGAACCCGTAATCTATAGATCACACACAAATAACTTTATCGTTGCGCTAAGACTTTCGTTCAAGATCTATTTAAGATAATATTAAAGGAGAAACTAAAAACATTCTTTCTTGATAATTGCAAAATATAGTAGAATATGTATAAAGCACTGAACTGATGCTTGGCTCGAGAACATGTTGTGAGATTTAAGAGTATCTCATTTGGATTTGCTACCTTCATCTTTTTGTAGCTTTTTCAGTAATGGCATGCACACCATAGAGATTAGATAACATGCAAGGGGTTTCTGGATAAAAACTTGTCCGAATCTAATATTTATACTAGACTAATAAATGTACGATATGTGCTTGCGCATATACTTATTTTACTAATTATATCTCTTCACCTCATTTAATCAGTATTCGTTGGCGGCGTAAAGAATTTTTATCCGGGGAAGAGTCGGATCACAAGGGTTTATTGTACACAGCCTTACCCTACATTTTTGCAAGAGGACGTTTTTATGCCTCGAACCTATGATCTCCTGATCATATATCAACAACTTTACCAGCTACGCTAAAGCTCCCTTTCACTTATCGTACCAAGTAATTTATCGTATTTTCAAGATTATAAGTTCACTCTTACTGAATGGTTAAAACTATAGATAGTTTTTGGTTTACCTAATTTTGTAAGAATTCTTTACAACATCAGTGTATATAAATTAAACTCATATTTATAACACAAATGAAAATACAGAAAAATCAAACAGGCCACATATGAAGCCATTGGTTGATGTGATCTTGAGTTCCTCCTTGTTGGTGCAAAATTATATAAACCAACAGTAATTTTGAATTTGACATTATACAAATTATGTGTCACGACCCAAAATCCAACTAATCGTGATGACACCTAACTTAACGTATTAGGTAAGCCAGTTAACAGTAAACCAGTTCAAATGAGATTTATTAAGAGAAGAAGTGATATTACAACTGAACTATTATACAAAGAATTTCCAAGGACTAGTAGTACAAATCACGAGCTTCTAAGATTTAGAGTTTACAAAGCTGGTATTAAATAAATACATCATCTGTTTGAAATATACATGAACAGATTAAAAATTCTAAACCCACCAAGGACGAGAGGCAACTATAACCGGAGCACAGGTACATCTTCGAATCCAACTCCAGCCATACACAACAACATCAGCATCCAACATCGACGCGCAAAGTACAGATGTGTAGTATGAGTACAACCGACCCCATGTATAAGTAATAAACCTAACCTTAAGTTGAAAGTAGTGACGAGATGGGACAAGGGCCGGAGTCCAACTCCAATAACCAGCAACAGTTCATAACAATAAAATAAAAATAGTACACGAAGTAACTTAGAGACTCATTCACAATTACGGAAAATAGGCATGCTTTTCAAGTATAACAGTAAATCCCAAATCTTTCGCCGAAAACACCAAAAATATGAGTAAGTTTGATAATTGTGATTTTTTCCAAAAACTTCCAACAACAGGTAAGATGTTCCATTATTAAGTGGCATGAGGAAAGTACATCACTATGTCTATTGATCGCTCCAAATGCACACCTCAAAATAGGTATGAAACGGTCAATTGCAATTATAGTAACCCAACGAAGAGTCGGGATCGAATCCACATAAAGTTTGATGGGAGTTATGGGTATATATTCTAATGCGTGAAATTGAATTATCTTAATTTGCACTTCCACAAAAAAGTTTTGTTTCTATTTCTATTTTTAAACTAAGGATTGCAGAATAAACAAAGAAGGCTAGGAATAATTATTTTTGATGTTTTTCAAATTGGTAAAAAGCATAGGGTTGTGACCATTACCTAGGTGTTTGCCTAATAGGATAAAAACCTTACTGCTTGTTTTGTTGATCGTGGTGTATTATAATTATCGTCTATCGATTACCCGCTCATTACCTCTCGGTCAAAGAGTGGTTTTGTCCAATTTTGCTTTCTCAAGACTAAATGTGTATCACACAAATAGCCGATAAAAGCTCAAGTCGGGTTATTACTATCTCTAGGTTGAATCTTTTAATTGAGTTAATCAATCTCTCGATTGACCCAATTCCTTGTTAGCCAAGTTTTCTTACACTGAGTCTCTCTTTCTCAAGTAGAGACTAAATCAAATCATGAACTAATGTTTACAACCATTAATCCACAAATTAAAGCATGAACTAGGCTAAATAATGAACACCCAATCATAAACGAGCACTAAATTAAATACCCATAAGGTCTACACTAGGGTTGGGTCACAACCCTAGTAAAACTCTAGCTACTAATGCTTGGGTTTGAAAAACGAAGAAGAAGAAATACTAATTAAACCCATAATATAAATTTAAAATGATAAAATCTATTGTAAAATACACCAAAATATAGAAAACTTCTAAAAGAGGCAAAGAAAAATGGCTACAGAACTTGCTAATGTCAAAACATGACCTAATTTTGCGAAACGTGTCTATTTATACAAGGCTGTAAATTTCAGACAAAAATACCCC
This sequence comes from Nicotiana undulata, assembly GCA_005239495.1. Lineage (NCBI taxonomy): Eukaryota > Viridiplantae > Streptophyta > Magnoliopsida > Solanales > Solanaceae > Nicotiana > Nicotiana undulata. Next base: position 45,365 of record ML249640.1, on the reverse strand, counting down.
TCGGGAGGTTCTACGGACGCACAATTCCATATGCGGTCTGCACACTTCTTCATCTAGCATGAGCTGGGATTGTGCGGCCGCATAATTATGCACTGCGGCCATGAGACAATATCTTTGCGGTCCACAATAATATGATTGCAGCCATAAGATAATCTTCCGCGGCCGCACAAATATTGTGCGGACCGCAATTCGATGAAGCTTTGGACTTGGATTTTTTTCATCTCTATGATCTTGGATCCTGGACCAGCTTTTGCTTCCGCACAATTCATGTGCGGTCCGCAATTTTCTCAAAAGTCTGTTGAGTTTTCCTTTTTTTTGATTGCGACCACATATGGAATTCTGCGGACCGCACATTGTAAGCTCTTGTGCCTTTTATTGCCTTGTGTTTAGACTACTCATTATTGAGTCAGATTTAATCTCGGGAGTCCAATTTCCAACATTCCTGTAATTTTGCACATTTCATTAGTTTCGGGTACGCAATTCAATGTTTTTAGACTAAAACAAAAGCTGAAAGGCGTTAATAAGTAGTCAAAATCCATGTATCAACTCCCCTAAATTTAAGTTTTTGCTTGTCCTCAAGCAAACAAAATAGTTCCCACCTTCACAAGTTAAGGGTCATTTCAGCACGTCAAAGGTGAGCCATTCACACATCACTTGGGACCAACAATTACTCATACTACTTATGTATTATCAACAAGGTGACAAGTTAAACATTCTTGCACATATAATTCTACTATGACACTTGGGCATCAAGAGTTGACTTTACTCATCAAGGAATCTCACTCTCTCATGTATGTCATTGTGGATCCCAAACTCCTCCTCCTCTACTCTCCATTTGCCTAGCTCACTTAAAAATTATAGCACTCAATCCAAAGATTATGAAAGGGTCGTTCATCTCTCTCAAGAGAATGTCGCAAGTACGTCTTCAAGTACCATAGGCTTGACCCTCATATAGATCGCCACTAACGTAATCTTACTCAGCTTGAAATCAAGTAGGGCTTCTTTCGGGATGTAATGAAGACTTTTGGATTAGGGTTGGATACACTATGGTTGCGTGGGTTCACCTTTCCTTAAGCACTTCATTTTTTATTCTCGGCTCGTGCTATGCCAATTCTTTGAGGCACTTTCTTTTTATTGGGTAACTAGAGAGGCTTAACATTACTCTTTCTTGATCATGAAATTCATTTTCTCCCTCTTTGATTTCTCCATTTTTTGGATTATTACTCTCTTTGAATCCCTTCAACTCTTCCACTTATTTACTTTTTTTGCATTTTTCTTCTGTTCTTTTCCTTTCTTGCCTTTCCTTCTCAACATTTCCTTTCTCTTTTTGTGAATTGATACCTCTTTCAAGTTTCTCTTCTCTCCCCCAAACTTACATTTTTAGCCAATTGTTTCACAAGAGTGTTAAGGAAAGCTCGGGTGCCAAGAGAGGGTCATGACAAAACGGGTAAAGGCTTGTAACATGGTAATCAAATGTGAGAGGATCGAGGCTCAATTGGGTTGAATAGGGATAACAACATTGGTAGGTAATGGAAAATTCAAACGGGCCAAGGAAAGCCTACAATCACATATCAAGCCAAGCAACACTTACGATTTCTCCTTGAAACACATTCAGGGCAAGTTCTAGACCTTTCGCACGGGTAGTTGGACTAGCAACAAAGCATCTAACTCCTCACACAATTGGATTGTTAAAGAATATAGAGTCGAGGTCCCACAATGACCACGTTCAATATTGAAAAACACTATGGTTCGATTAAACAACTCGATGATTGCCTCAGTCAACACAAAAGTCACAAAATCACTAACTAGAGCTATTTCTTTCAAAAACCCTGTTTCTAACCATAAACACGTAGTTAAGTGTGTTGGTACCAAGTGAAGCATGTTTAGCTCTCGAGAATGACTTAATTAGGTCTTTTTATTCATTACTACTACTATTATTACCTAAACACAAAAAACGGACTCAGTCCCTTAAGAAGGTTGTCACCCCATCCATCGTTGGAAGAGTCACCCGGTTCACACAAAACTACCTTTGGAATGAACCGTGACATTAACAAAACCAAATGCTTATTATCTACTAAAAAATAAAAAGAAGCTACTAAATAAAAAAGAAGCTACTAATTCAAAAAGAAGCTACTAAATTACTAATAATAAAATAAACATAAAGAAGCTACAAAGCAAAAACTATCAAAAGCATAACGAATATACATAATGAGGGAGAAGGAGAAGATATATACATAGTGAGAGAAGAAGAGAGAATATGTACAAAACAAGGAAAGAGAAGAAAATAATGTCATGTTATTACAAGCCAATTATCTCAGAATCATCAAATAAGATCAAATAAACTCCAACCCCGAATAAAAATAAGCATTGTCCCCAATGCTTAACAAAATAAGAGTAAAGGAAGGGTAAGAGTGAAGAAAACTCCCTATGGCTCCTTGGCCATATCTGTGTCCACATCAATGTCACCGCCCTTAGTCTCATCCAACTGGATCTCATTATCCTCAACTCCGGGAGTGACTGGGTTGGTAAACATCTAACGCACTGCCTCAGCAGTGTCGGTAGCAAGGCCTGACTCCTTAGACTGGAAACTTGTGCCACCGGTGCTGTAGGATCTGGGTCTGGATGATCTGGGTCAATCGGCATGTCAAACGGAATATCTCCAGCTGCAGCAAGTTTGGTAACCAATCTCCAGAGCTTGTCCACTGACTTCTTGAAGGCCCAGGACTTTCTCATCTTCTTTACTTATTTTCCTAGCTCTTCGATCACTGACCCATGCTGTACCAATGTAGCCATGATTGTGTTATGGTTCTCCAGGAGCTTCTTCAATGTTTCTTCCACTAATGGGGGCATCTGAGGTTCCATAATAGATGACTGTGCTGCAATAATACAGGATAAGTCAGACAACTTTACAGTGGTTGTCTGCATCCAGTTGTTGAGGCTCGCCAATGTCTGGGAGACTCGCAGTGCAGAGAGTGGAGCAGTAGGCATATGCACCAACTTCAAAGACGAAGTGGAACTTGTGACATGAAGAGTAGTAGGAACTGAAAATGGTGGTGGAGGCATGGCTGTGGCACTATATGAAGGCTCGGCCGAATTGGATGGAGCATCAAATGCCTCTGCAATGACCACCGATGGCTCATCAGACTGGCCTATGGTGGTAAACGACTAAAATTTTCTCTTAGGGTTTTGTGCATCAATCAATGAATATCATGTGAACGGCTTCTTTTCCCGCGCCTTTGTATCAAAGTCCCTAGGCTTTACCCTCGCATCCGTGAGATACTCTGTAATGGTGTTGGGATACGTGTAGGACATGTCAGCTTGTAGGGTGACCATAAAGATGTTGGCCGACATCACGACACCCTCATTGATAGGGTACCCGACCATGATGTAAGCGACTAGAATAGTCCGAGGGATCGGAAGATATGTCTCATTCTGTCACGAGTCTAGTCTACTGCATACAAAGTTCTACTACCTCTTTGCCTCAAAGATAAAAGTGCTCCTATGGATATAAACCCTTGTTTTGATCCATAGTGGTGGTGGACCAGGAGCTGCTAGAATCTATGTTAGCCAAGGAGAGTTGCATCCCCAAGTGCACATTTCTCTAAGTACTCTGTGGGCTCGACATCATCAAAACCCAAGTAAGTGTTCAATATGTGCTGGTCAAATCGCACTTTGAGGTTCCTCACTTTCGTCACCTTTGTCCCTTTCTTGATATGCGCCACATTGGCGTAGAATTACCGGACAAGGTACTCCTTGGCATCCACCACGCTCTAGGTAAACCACATCCACCCTTTGCGTTCTCGAAACTGCTTCAATATTGCAGAGTTATAATTCTCCAGATCTTTCAACTGAAACTGTCGCTCAAGAGTGAGCGACCTCACTGGCCACCATTCATGGAAACTAGATAAAGCCTCCAAACTGACAAATGGGTCCTCCCATACCTCTTTCTTGTTTGACCACTCAAGGCCGACAACTGTAGCATCTCCCCCTTTTTCGTCATCGGGGATGTTCTGAACTGATGAATCTGGTGCCTGAGGGACAGGTGTAGTGGAAGGCTCAAAAGCCTGACTGGCACTCTTTGAACCCTTGGAAGTTCCGTGTGATGATGAGGACTCGTACCTGAACTGGTACCTCCCTAGAGGCCTTGACTGGAAGGCCGTCTGCTCATGTATAGAGGCATAGTTTCCTTCTGATACGTCCCTAGATGGGACATACGAACTGGTCTCGGAAAGGTCTGCACCTATCTCTTTGCCGACTGTTGTTTTCTTTCTAATTTCATGCTATTGGGAACTAGGTAAGGGTTTCTTCTCTCGTCCCCGAGAAGGATCACCCCTTCCTTTCAAAGTGTCGCCTCTGCCTCTAGATCGAACCATTTTTTGTACCAAGCAAAGACGATTGTTAGTTGCAATGCAAGTTCAGAAATACAATAAATGTAAGGACACACCAGAAGATACAATGAGGAACATAGTTGAAACAAGCTTGTACGGTAGGGATTTGCGGTCCACATATTTTTCATTGCGGTCGCCGAAAGGGACTTACGGACCGCACAAGTTTCTTTTGCGCTCGCAAATTTCGATTACGGTTCACACATTTTCTATTACGTCCGCGAAGAAAAGACCTAAGTTATGCCAACTCTCTGATGACAGATCATTGACTGATGTGCGACGACAACACATTTCCTACAGACCGCACATTTTAGTCTTGCGGCCGCACATTGAAGCACACATATGCACACTCTCTAAAGAAAGTAAAATAGCTATTTTGCGGCCGCAATGGAAATTATACGGTCCGCACAATTTCCCTTGTGGCCGCAAACTCATGCTTGACTACAGGTTCCCTAGACCTAACTTCTGCGGACCGCACAATTTCTTGTGCGGCCGCAATTTTCAAACAATTACAAACAAGCAGGCATTTTTATATAGGGCTTGCAATTTTTGTACAAATTTGACATGGAAAAAAAGTATAAGCATGAAAATCTATTGACCCATTCCCCCTAGAGTATGAACTAGTTGACCCACTGCAAATATACCCCACAAGTATGTACAATTAAAATTCAACAGACAAATGGCCTCAAATTAATTAAAAAGCTATGAATCAAACTAAAAATTGAAAATCTACCACGTAATTGAAGCATAGAAGATAAGAATGAGTGCAAGAAAAGAGTGAACAACGACTGCTAGGTGTGTGACCATATGATTTAAGAAGAGATTTCAAATTGGTGCAGATTTTGTGCTCAGAGAGGGAAAAGGGTAACAGTATCCCTAACCCCTATATTTATACTTACCAATTTTGCTAAGGGAAGTAGAAGTGAGTACAGACGCAAATTCCAATATCGGTCCGCACTCTGTTACCTAGGGGCTCAGTTTCCCTTTTATTTTGCGGTCCGCATGATTGTGTGTGCGGCCACAAAGCACTTGTTGCAGACCATAGTTTTTGTGTTACGGCCGTAGATTGGCCCTTTTTCCGACGGACCAACTTCAGAGAGTTGGCATTTTTAACATTTTAGTTCTGAGGTCCACAAGATAATTGTGCGGCCGCAAAACACTTTTACTGCAGCAGCTAGAAATGTGCGGTCCGCACAATTTTGCACACTTAGCCAGATGTTTATCCACTATTCCTGTAAGGCGCACTCATTCTTGCAGCACACTTCAAATCAAGCTTACACAAAAATGACTCCTAACTACAAAAGAAACAAAGAAAAGAAAAAAAATATGGGTTGCCTCCTAAGAAGCGCCTGATTTAACGCCGCGGTACGATGCATATTACCATCATTTGAAATGAATCACCGCCACGATGTGGTCATCACCAACTTTTCCCAAATAGTGCTTCACCCGCTGACCATTGACTCGGAATACCTCATTGTTCTTGTTCTTCAAGTCCAATGCACCAAAAGGTGTCACACCCACAATTTCAAAGGGACCACTCCATTTGGATTTTAGCTATACGGGAAATATCCTCAAACGTGAATTGAACAACAAAACAAGATCACCCCCCTCGAACTTTTTGCTCCAAATGTATTTTTCATGAAGATATTTTATCTTTTCTTTGTACAAGGACGAACTTGTATAAGCATGGCACTGGAACTCATCCAATTCATTCAAATGTGCAACTCTCAAGTTAGGAGTTTTAAAAGCCGCCCGATAAGCCCATATTGCATCATCAAGCTTCTTTGATCAATCCGTCCGGTTAGCATTCACTATTTTGGACAAAATACTATTTATCTCCCAGTTGGAGACTTCCACTTACGCTAGCTTGTGGATGATAGGGAGTCGTAACTTTACGAGTAATAAAGTGTCAAAATCCTTGTTGCAAAAATGCGACCCCCTATCGCTTATGATAGCCCGCGGAGTACCAAACCTTGTGAAAATATTCTTCTTCAAGAACGCTACCACACTTCTCATTTCATTGTTGGGTAGAGCAATGGACTCAACCTATTTAGACACATAATCAACCGCGATCAAGATGTAGGTATTTCCACAAGAACTCATAAAAGGACCCATGAAGTCAATACCCCACACATCAAAGCTATCAATCTCCAAAATGGTAGTGAGAGGAATTTCATTCTTCTTCGAGATTCCACCAGCCTGTTGACATTCATCACATCTTTTCACCACATCACTTGCATCCTTGTAAAGAGTGGGCCCATAGAAACTGCAATTTAGCACTTTGGCCGTCGTTCTTGCTCCACCATGGTGACGAGCATATGAAAATAATGACAAGCACCAAGAATTTCACTTTGCTCTTATTCTGGTACACATCTTCTAATCACCACATCCGTGCAAATACGGGAAAGGTATGACTCATCCCAATAATAATCTTGACAATCCCGTTTGAGCTTCTTCCTTTGGTTTGAAGAGAACTCATCCGGGATGATTCCACACACAAGGAAGTTTGCAAGATCCACGAATCATGGTACCTCCGTCATTGAAATAGCTAAGAGTTGCTCATCGGGGAAGGATTCATTGATATCAAGGCCATCATGCAGACTCCAGTCCTCCTCCAAATGAGACAAGTGGTCCGCCATTTGATTTTCACTCCTTCTTCGATCTTGGATGTCAATATCAAAATCTTGCAACAATAGAACCCATCTCATTAATCGAGCTTTTGAATCTTTATTGCTCATAAGATAACAAAGTGTCGCATGGTCCGTGTGGACAATAACTTTCGCACCCGTCAAGTATGGGCAAACTTCTTAATTGAAAACATAATAGCAAGGAGCTCTTTCTCCGTAATGGTATAGTTGACTTGAGCTCCATTCATGGTATTACTAGCATAGTAGACCGAATGAAAAATCTTGTTGATGCGTTTCCCCAAAACATCCCCAACCACTACGTCGCTAGCATCACACATGAGTTCAAAAGGGATACTCCAATTAGGAGCAGTGATAATGGGAGTGGTTGTCAATTTGGACTTTAAAAATTTGAAGGCTCTCATGAAGTCATCATTGAAGTTAAACTTAGGATATTTCTCTAGAAGCTTGCACAATGGGTTCATCACTCCAGAGAAATCCTTGATGAAATGCCGGTAAAACCCCACGTGGCCTAAGAAACATGCCTTTCACCGAAGTTGGAGGTGGAAGTTTAGAAATCACCTCAATCTTTGCCTTGTCGACTTCAATTCCATTCTTTGAGATCTTGTGGCCAAGTAAAATGCCTTCGTCGACCATGAAATGTAACTTCTCCCAATTTAGCACCAAATTCGTTTCTTCACACCTTGCCAATACTTTATCCAAATTTTCCAAGCAATCATCAAAGGAATACCCAACCACCGATAAGTCATCCATGAAAATTTCAAGGTATTCCTCCACCATGTCCGTGAAGATAGCCATCATACACCTTTGAAAAGTCGTCGGTGCATTACATAAACCAAATGACATCCGCTGGAAGGCGAAAGTACCATAGGGACATGTAAAGGTTGTTTTCTCTTGATCCTCTAGCACAATAAGGATTTGGTTGTAGCCCTAATATCCATCTAAAAAGCAATGGAAAGCACGACCGACCAACTTTCAAGTATTTGGTCAAAGAAGGGAAGTGGAAAATAATCCTTCCTTGTGACTTTGTTGAGCTTGCGATAGTCCATACACACTCTCCACCCGGTCACCATTCTTGTGGGAATAAACTCATTATTGTTATTGGTGACCACCGTCATGCCTCACATTGCACCAGAGAAGTCCTATCAGAAATAGGGTAAACAACCCAGGCATCCAACCACTTGATAATCTCCTTTTTGACCACGTCTGGCATAGCCTCATTGAGTCTCCTTTGATGTTCAATAGATGGTTTGGCGTATTCCTTCAAGTTGATATTTTGCATGCAAAATGTGGGGCTTATTCGTCGAATCTCCGCCAATGTCCATCCAATAGCCTTCTTCCTCTTACGTAACACCGCCAGTGTAGAGTCAACCTGCACATTAGTCAAACAAGAGGAAAAAATAACCGGTAAAGTAGAACAAGGGCCAAGAAATTCATACCGAAGATGAGGAGTCAATGGCTTCAACTCCAAGGTAGGAGGCTCTTCAATGGAAGTCTTTGTAGGAGAAGTTTTCCTATTTTCAAGAACCAAGGATAGTTTCCCGGGTGCATAATCGTACGACCCATTCCTTGCAAAAAGTTCACACATTCCATGAAGCCATCCATCTCGTCATCATCAAAGTTGAGCAAGGCGACCTCCAACATATCACCCACATTGATCGTGGGACTTGTATCATCAATAATTACATTGGTTACTAATTCTACAAAAGAACACACTTCGTTGCTATTTGGTTGCTGCATGGATTTGCGCATGTGGAATACCACTTTTTCATAACCTACTCGAAAAGTGAGTTCACCAACTTCCACATCACAAAGAGCCTACCCCGTAGCAAGAAAATGTCTTCCAAGAATAATCGGCACCTCATAATCTACTTCACAATCCAGAATGACAAAATCCGTTGGAAGATGAATTTATCAACACGAACCAACACATCTTCAATCACACCAACGGTCTCTTCATGGTACGATCGGGCCATTTGTAATCTCATATATGTGGGTCTTGGTTTTCCAATTCACAAAGTCTTGAAAATCGAATAGGGCATCAAATTGATACTTGCACCAAGATCATAAAGAGCTTTAGAAAATTCGGCACTTTCATTGGTACTAGGAATTGTGAAAGCATCGGGATCTTCTAACTTAGGATCCATTGAATACACAATTTCACTCACTTGATGAGTGACTTTGATCATTTCAAAATTCATCAGACGCTTCTTTGTCACCAAACCGTCATATACTTTGTCTAACTGAGCATCAATTCCAGGGCTTCAACTAATGGCCCATTTATTGAGAGACTCTTCATCATTTCAATGAACTTTTTGAATTGATTCTCGCTATTTTTCTTGGAGAGCCTTTGAGGGTATAGAGGTGGAGGCTTAGACAATGGTGCCTTAGCCTTTTTGCATTACAGGATCCGATATGTCAATAATGTGATCCCTAGACGGGTTCACTTCCTCTTGAGTCTCTTCCACACTGTCATCAATATCAATCTGAACCTCATCATTTGGTTGCACCATATTACTCGGTACCTCTTCTTCTTGTACCACTTGGTCATTCTCCACAAGTTATCTTTTACTTGAGGTGGGTGCATTCCCACCTCTTCTACTCCTTGTAGTCGGTGAACTCACTTGGTAATTCCCACAAGTTGGCATGCCCCGTATTATTCCCACCTTTTGTGTTCACCATCGTGTCACTTGGTAGTGCACCCTTAGGACGAGAATTTAGAGTTTGAGAGATTTTCCCCGTTTGCACTTCTAAGTTGTGGATCAATGTGTTGTGTTAGGCATGTTGGGCATCGGAATCGACATTCTTTTCCATCATTTTCTTGAACATACTCTCAATACGCCCCATTTCATTGTTGGAAGAACTAGGACCATGGGAAGGATAAGGAGGCGGGTTGCTCGGTTATTGATAAATCGGGGGATTTTGAAAACCCGATCCCCGATTGCCTTGATTATTTCTCCATCCGCCTCGATTGTTACCTACCCAATTTATTTGATTCTAATTGTTATACCAATTCCCTTGATTGTTTCCACCACTCTAACTGCCTTGGTTGTTGTTGTTACTCCAATTTTCTTGATTGTTTCCACCACTCCAATTGCCTTGGTTTTGTGAATTCCAGTTGCCTTGATTGTTTTGAGGTTGACATTGTTGTTGGATCAGGACTTGGAATTTGTTTCTTTGCCCTTGAAAGTTGTTCACATATTATACCTCCTCTTCTTGGTCATTGTAAGAGTCATCTTGATCAAACCCACTATCTTCTTGCACAAAATTGTCCACTCTATATTGCACTTGTGGACCCTTGGTTCTTCTTTTTTTCATCATCATGTTTACTCCCTCCATAGCATTGACTTGCCTAGGATTTTGCACTTGTTGAAGTTGAGCCTTTTCCAATTGGTACATGGTGGTAGTCGGCTATGGCTTGCCCATGGTCATGCAACTCTTTGTGAAGGTGAATCACGTTGGGATCACCTTGTGGAACATTAGTCCGGAATTTCCACGCCGATGATGTTTCTGTCGTTTCATCTATAATCTTGCACGCCTCCGCATATGGCGTAGTCATGAAGTTCCCACCGACAGGTTGGTTCACTACACATTTTGTGTGTGATGTGTATATTATACCCTTTCCCCATACCCCATATACATATAATATATGCGTATATAACGCTATCTGGTCATGAGTCAATGTACATGTATAAATGAATGCAATGCATGAGAAATAAGTCAATAAGATCTCTCAAAATGTCATAAAATCATTATGCCTTCAATTAATATCATGAAATAAACTTTATCAACTTACGTATTTTCTGAGACCCATGAACAAAAGATAGAATAATAGGACATATGGGGAATCAAGAACATAGCAAACCCAAGTACTTTTAAAAATAGTGTCATTTGTGAATGTTGCGCATTTGCTCATTTTGTTTGTATCATATGGATCATGCCAAAAGAAAAGAAGGGATAGCCTTAACATACCTTTGTTGTTTACCTACCCACATGATGTTGGTTCAGCCCGTTAGTACATCAATATACAATAAACAATAAGGGACCATTTTTAAGCTTGAGAAAGCTAGAACTCAATACAAATGAGCGACTAGCTCGTCTACGAAATTTCGGACAACACCCCCCTTATTCTTTTCATTTTTCTCAAATCCACAAACAAAACCAAAATGTCCAGAATGTCAACACACACACACACACACACACACACACATATATATATATATATATATATATATATATAAGTAGCTAACCTTATATTAATTACATTACATCACCAAAACAGTCCATATCATCTCACCCAACAACCAAGTTCTAACTTGCACTTTCCAAGCCTTCTCTTCTTTCAAACACATCAATTAAAATAGAAATAGTATTCTTAAGTTATTTCTACTGATTTACAGCCATAAAACATCAAGAATTCTACTCCAAAATCGTCCAACAACTACAACACTTCAACATGAAGTTCAACTTACTTCACAATTTTCCTGTATGAATCAACTAGATATACAAAGATGATCTTAAATACATATGGGAGAAGTTAAGCCTTACCTTGGCAGAAAGAATACTCATCCAACTAAGCTTTACTTCAAGTTCAAATAAGCTCTTTACCCCCAAACAACAAAGTAGAAAGATAACTAGGTGGTCTTGATCTTCTACGAGAGAAATCACCTTACCAACTTGTGGATTTGGTCTTGAACCCTAGGGTAACTTTGAGAGAGATCTTGGGTTGATATTTTGGAGGTCCTTCACGTTGCAATAGAGAGAGAGAGAGAGAGAGAGAGAGAGAGATGGATTATGAATTGTTTTCTAGGTGAAATTGAGATATTTATGTTTATATAGACCCACTAATAGGCTTGGGAAGATGGGTCATGGGTATTCCCATTACTTTCCCATCTCTATCCTTTTTCCATTCCCTTTTAATTTGATCCACAAGCTCTAAGTAGGTGATGCACCTACTTGTCACCTACTTAATCAAGTAGGTGATTCATGTTTGTCCTTTTTCTATTTTGAAACATGTGTTTCATCCTCATTAAATAATTTAGACATGTGTCTAGTATCTCAAGCAAGTAGGACGAAAAGTAAGTTGGTGAAGCATGCACACCGAGTAAGCAAGCAACTTGTTTTCATTAGTCCAAAATCTCCTTTCTCACGTTTAAGTGCATTCGTCCTCAACCTAGTCGTTTGTATGTTAAACGATAATAGAGGATGTAATATCATTAGATCACTTTATATACTTTTAAAGAGAATCTCATTTACGAGCTTACATCAATTGACATACGTCGTACTTTCACGTACGAAAACATAGGGTGTAACACTGCGACTGCACAAATCTTGTGCGGACTTCAATTCGATGAAGATCTTGACTTGGATTTTTGTCATCTCTCTGATCTTGGATCCTGGCCCAGCTTTTGTGTCCGCACAATTCATGTGCATTCCGCAATGCGCTTAAAAGTCTGCTAGTTTTTCCTTCTTTAATTGCGGTCACAGATGGAATTCTGCGGACCGCACATTGTAAGCTTATGTGCCTTTTATTGCCTTGTGTTTAGACTACTCCTTTTTGAGTCGGATTTCATTTCAGGAGTCCAACTTCCAACATTTCTGTAATTTTTCATATTTCATTAGTTTCGGGAATGCAATTCAATGTTTTTAGATTAAAACAAAAGCTGAAAGGTGTTAATAAGTAGTCAAAATCTCTACTTATATGTCAATGTATTCATGACAATTGTAATACAATGCAATGATAAAAGCATATACATACTCTCGGTGTATCAATGCACTCAATCCTCTCAATCACTCAATTCTCACAGTCTTTCAGTCCTCACAATCACTCAATCCTACCAATCACTTGGCACTCACGCTCGACACTCGCACTCAGTAGGAACCTGTGCTCACTGTGGGTGTGCAGACTCCGGAAGGGAAGATCCAGCCCAAGCGCTATAATAAGCCAATCATGGCATGAACCAATAAAGCTGTTGCGACGTGCAACCCGATCCCATCAATATCCTCACAATCAGGCCCTCGGCCTCACTCAGTCATCAATCTCTCCAGTCTCTCGGGCTCACAATGTCATGAAAAATCAGCCAAAAAGTAATTATGTGATGTATCAATAAATTGTAACAGAGACTGGGATATGATATGCAAATTGATGCGTATGACTGAGTATGTAATTTCTATATAAGCAGATAACTCCACAACAGAAATGACCTCAGTGGGTCCCAGTATGATAAGCATATAGCCTAGACATGATTTTTAACATAAATCACAACTCAATTACTCTAGCACGTAGAGATTTCATGGATACAAATAAGATTAGGTAACTACTCAGTACCACAGAATATAACCAAGTCACAATTCACACGGCGCATGCCCACACGCCCGTCACCTAGTATGTGCATCACCTCATCACCAAACACATAACACGTATTTTCAGGGGTTCATACCCGCAACACCAAGTTTAGAAGTGTTATGTACCTCGAATAAGCCAAATCTAATACCGATCAAGCCAAACGATGCTCCAAAAATTCCATCTCACGCGTACCGACCTCTGAACGACTCGAAACTAGCCAAAAGCAACTCAAGAACATCAAATCATGCCTATGGAAACAATTCCAAATGATAAAGGTCGAATATTTAATCAAATTCCAAAACTCTCAAAATCCGATAACTCATTCAATTACGAGTCCAACCATACTAGTTTCACCCAAATGCGACTCCGTATCGTTGTTCAAAACTCAAAAATTCACTCTATGAAACATTGGACAAAAACCTCCAATTTTTTCTTCAAGATTCACAATCCAATGACCAAAAACGAGGATAGATTTAGCAAATATAACCAAAACCGAGAAAACAACACTTATTCCAATCCATATGGTGAAAATCGCCTAAATAATTTTCCAAATCGAGCTCTCCGACTCAAAATATGACCAAATGAACAAACCCTCGATATTAAATATTTTTGCCCAGCTTTTCTGGCTCATTTCATTTGCCAAATGATCCCAAAACTCGCTTTTGATGCGTCCAATGATTTCCTTGTGAAATTCCAGTCAAGTTAGACTTTTGAATTACTCCATTTGACCTTATAATGAAGGAGATGTGTTTGTTTCAATATTTGGAAATAGTGCAGATTTTTAAATACGAATTCAATGTCAATTTCGTAATTAATATGAAAAATATTTGGCTACCCAATTCTTAGTAAAATGACCATAAATTTCTCGTATGATGTCAAAACTTGATGATTCCAGGTTCTATGGTTCCAAAATTATGATACGGATTTAACGCTACAATCAAAGAAGAAATTGGAGCTCATGCGCTTAATGTGATACCATTTATTCTTGAAGAAACGAAGTCGAAACATAAAAAACAAGCGCACACAAGTTAAACCTATTCGAAACTCACCCGAGCCACGGGACCCTGTCCGAACATACCAACAAGTCCCATAACATAAGACAGATTACTCGAGGCATCAAATCACGCACAACAACATCTAAACCATGAATCGCACCTCCAATGGAACTTAATGAACTTTGACTCTTTCAACTTTCAAAACTCGTGTCCAACCTTATCAAATCAACTCCGAATGAACTCAAATTTTACACACAAGTCCCAAATGACATAACGAAGCTATTCTAATCCCCAGAACCCCAATTTGAACACGATATCATCAAAGTCAACTCTCGGTCAAACTTACAAACATTCCAAACCTTCAAGTTTTCAACTTTTGCCAAATAGTGCCGATACCTTCTCGAAATATCCAATTCCGGGCTTACGACTAAATCCAAAATAACCATCCGGACCTAACGGAATAATCAAAACTCCGATCCGAGGTCAAGTACTAAAAAGTCAAACTTGGCCAATACTTCCAACTTAAAGCTTCCTAGTTGAGAATCATTCTTCCAAATCAATTCCAATAACCTGAAAACCAAAACTGACGATTCACACAAGTCATATTACATCATACGATGCTACTCAAAACTTCAAACAGCTGAACGGGATGCAAATACTCAAAACAACCGGCTGGATTGTTACATAATCTCCTTGTACCTATCCCAGAAAACTGTTTTATGTTTGATGGCGTCAAGTTTTCTCTTATTTACAGCTAGTTGTCTTAGCCTTTTGCCAAGAAACATAAAAGACAACTTTTATTTCACCATATATAAATGACACACTCAATTATAAAAATCACGATAATTTCTGACATGATATAGTGAGAACCATCTGTAATAACTCTGTATAACAGTCATATACTATGCAACAAATTTTTTGTCGAAATCAATTTTTGTGATGTTATAATATATGTCATTTATAACAACACTTCACTATAGCAGTCAAATAATATCGAAACAAATGAAAGTGTTATAAAGAAATTTGACTGTAATGAAAAATATAAACACTTTCAACAAAACAACCCAGTAAAATTCTACTATCCTTAACATTATATGCATTAGCAATGTTAAAAAGTATTTAGCAGAGAGCACTTCTCCTTTTAATGAATGCGGTTCAAATCTGAATGAGTCAGGGTTTTAATATAGATACCGACCACCACGTAATCTTGATGGGCGCAAAATTTGACATTTGATGAATATTAATAGTTCATCTCCTTTTTCTTATATACTAGCAAATATACTTTTGTCTGTGATAGAGCTCAAACTTGTAACGTTGTCTTCTAAAGTAACTTTATTATTCTTTGACTAACATATGATTGATCTATTTTTCTAATTTTTGTGTGGATTTAACTAGCTTTAGAATGTAGAATATTTGGTGACATTTTTAGTGCCTTTAACTATGCTTATGTGCTTTTCGTCTTGTCTCCACTCATTTCATTAGCGTTGTGATATCCAATTGATGTTCGGTATTGATCAATCTTAGCCCGCGACCGAAATTATTTATATTCGCTAGCGTAAAGATATTTAAAACTTGGAAATTCTTTATATATAATATACAATGTCATTTTCCCATTGATATTTGAGAAAACTACCCTCTACTCCCCTCAAAATTTTAATAGCCCATGTTTTTGCCAATTGAAGCAAAATGGCCCTCTGACCCAAACATATTACATCTAATAATCTGAAATGTCTATTTTATATATTTGTTGTATAGTGATAGTCTATTTTGTATAGTGACAATATATTTTATATTTTTTTTGTATAGTGACAGTCTATTTAGTATATATTTTGTATAGCGAAAGTCTATTTTGTATATATTTTGTATAGTGACAGTATAATGTATATAAATTGTATAGTGATAGTCTATTTAGTATATTTTTATATAATGACAGTCTATTTTGTATAGTGATAGTCTATTTAGTATATTTTTTTGTATAATGACAGTCTATTTCTTTTATATATTTTGTATAGTGACAATCTATTGTATATAAATAATATAGTGACCGTCTATTTTGTATAATTCCCTTACACTTTCAAGTTTGCCCATTAGGGACCCATTAAATCTCGAGAACACAAACTCCAGACAAACACGACAGAATTCTCAACCCATGCGCCGGAGCATACAATAGCTAACTTCCTTTGATTGTATGATTTATTTTGTGGCTAGCTATTGTCATTAGTTTTTCCCGGCATCGGAGAACCTCGCCGAAGCATGGCCAAATTTTTTCTTTAAATCCTTTTTCAACCGCCGGACTTCCCTTTCTTTCATCATCACTGACCAACCTTGTCTTCCACCTTTAACATCGCCATCCCTCCATCACTACAACACTAGACCGGTCGCCCCGTCAACTTCCCCTTCTCCCTCTCTTCACTCAAACGACAGACCCCTTCATTCTCATTTGCCTCTCCTCCTTTATTTACTATTCCAAAGATCCAAATACTATCTGAGACTGCAAAAAAAGTACCCGATTTGACCGAAACTTTGAACGGCAACACCAGTGGTGGCGACCAGAAGCATGAATGAGAGTGATTGGTAGGTACGTGTAAGAAGTGGGTGGTGGTAATTTTTTTTCGTAGTGCTCGTCCTTGTTCTAATATTTAAAAATGGAAGAAGAGAGAAATTGATCACGCCCAACTATGCCTTATAAAAGGACTAAGCGGTCGTTGCAAATATATTCCAGTTTATAAGTTCGGAGTCGAATCCCACAGGGAATTAACCTATTAAACATAACTACTAGACTCGCACAAATTCATGCAATCAATCTTCAGAAATACTTAAGTAACAAATTGGATGTTTACTAACTAAATATCATGTAATGAAAATGCAATACTTAATAACTAACTACGAACGATTTGCAGACAAGAATTGGAAAGATCCAAGGTTATGATTTACCCTATTGTCGGAATATTTTCCTCAAAGTTTTCTATAAATTTTCCTAAGTCTTCTCTAACGATCATGACTGCTCTGAGTGTCGTAATTCTCTCCCGAGTAACTACCATAATTTTACTAACATATTATCCCGAATTACGCTAGCTGGCATTAAGTACGGCTCACTCGGATCGCATCAAGGTTTCGTTATTCCTAATCCCACCTTTAAACCCTCTATATTGATCCCTCATATACGTTAAGAGTGATGTTGTTCAATGTAACGACCGACCGGTCGTTTCGAGAGTTATCACCCCGTTTCTCCCATTTTTGCTTCTTTTGTGATTTACCGTTGTATTTTGTCGTATCAGGTTTGTTAGTTCAGGTCCGGAGTAGTTTCAGAGTGAATTGAGACACTTAGTCTCTTTATTAGAAGCTTAAGTTGAAAAAGTCAATCGAATGCTGACTTGTGAGTAAACGACATCGGATTTGAATTTTGATGGTTCTGTTGGCTCTGTTAGGTGATTTTGGACTTAGGAGCGCGTCCAAAATGTGATTTGGAGGTCCGTAGTAGAATTATGCCTGAATTGGGGGAAGTTGAAAATTTGGTGATTTTGGTCGGTAGTGGAAATTTTGATATCGGGGTCGAAATAGATTTACGGAAAATGGAGTAGGTTCGTGGTGTCATATTTGACGTGTGCATAAAATTTAAGGTCAATCAGATGTGGTTTGATAGGTTTCGGCGTCGCTTGCGGAATTCAAAAGTTTAGAAGTTCATTAGGCTTCAATCCGTGGTTAATTCGTATTTTTGATGTTGTTGGAGGTGATTTGAAGATTCGACTAAGTTTGTATGATGTTATGAAACATGTTGAAATATTTGGTTGAGGTCTCGAGGGGCTCGGGTGAGTTTCAGGTGGTTAACAGATAATTTTGGCCTTGGTGAGATAGCTGATCTGCTGTAGAATTTTGTTTCTGGTTACCTCCTCGCATTTGAGAGAAGGGCCTTGCGTTTGCCAAGAGTATTTTCGAGATGGTGAGTTTTTGTACTTCACCTTCGCGAAGGAGAGGACGCAAACGTGAAGGGTAGGGCAGTGTGTGCATCACGAACGCGTGAGTGGTGCCGCGTTCGCGAAGAAGAGTGAGGCAGCTGGGGACCCCAGGTCTTTGGTCTACGAGTTCACGAGGTAAGGGTTGCGTCCGCGAAGAAATAATTGGGAGGCAGTCGAATTTGGTCTATGCGAACGCGAGAGAAAGGTCGCGTTCGCGAAGAAGGAAATCTGGGTAGACAATATTAATTTCAGAAATGAGGGTTTGAGCCCATTTTTCATATTTTGAGCTAGAGAACACGGAATTGGCGATTTTTGAAGGGATTTTCGTGGAGTTGATAGGGGTAAGTGATTTCTACATGGTTTTGGTAAATTCCATGATTACATATTTGATTTTATCATCTAAATTGTGAATTGGGGTGAGAAATTGGAGAAAAAGAGGAAGAACTCTTGAATTAGAATTTTGAGGTTTTGAATGGGATTTTGTTATCGGATTAGAGTAAATTTGGTATGGTTAGACTTGTGAGTAAATGAGTTTTTGGGTTTTGTGATTTTTGTCGGATTTCGAGACGTGGGCCCGGGGCCCGGGTTCAGGCCAATTTTAGAGTTTTGGCCATAATTTGGTGTTTTTCTTATGGAAATTATTCCATTAGACCATATTGATCGTATTGTATTTCTTGTGGCATGATTGAGGGCATTTGGAGGCCGGTTCAAGAGAAAGGGAATTCCGGAGTAGGATTTCCGCGCTGGTGAGGTAAGTAAAAGTTTTAAATCTGGTATTGAGGGTATGAAACCTGCAGTTTGGTATAATGTGACTGTTTAGAGGTGACACACATGCTAGGTGACGTGCGTGTGAGTGTACATCGTGAGGGATTGTGACTTGGTATGTCCTGTGAGACTGTAAACTCTAATAGCCTTTTTTACTTATATGTATTACTTTTCTGTTAGGAATTTGACTGCCCTTCATGTTAGAAATCATGCTTATGCTATGTACCTGCTTGTAGTTGCTATACTCAGTCATAGAAATTCTTGCATATGTTTACCTCAGTCTCTGTTATTTCCCTGCTGATACACTATAGCATTCTGATTTGGGCTGTTTCCCTTTCTTTATTGAGGGTTGTGAGACAAGAGAGGTTCATGACTGAGTGAGGCTGAGGGACTGTTTGGGAGGTATGATACGTTAGCAAGTGAGTTGTCCGTGCGGCACGTGAGTTGTCCGTGCGGATTCTTATATGATATTATAGCACGTGATTTTTCCGTGCAGCACGTGAGTTGTCCGTGCAGATTATAGCGCTTTGGATGTAGGATCCCCTCCGGAGTCTGAACACCCCCTATGAGCGCCAAAACCTATTGATCGAGTGTATTGAGGGTTGAGAGCCGAGTGTTGAGTTATTGAGAGTTTGAGTGACAATACCATGTGAGGTTGCATCTATTCCCCTTTCTTGCTGCCTTTAGCTGATATTTGGTTTTACTTGAACTTAGTAAATATGAAACTGATTTGACTCATGTTATTGCATTGCTCATGTTTACTCTTAGACCTTGAAAATTATCAAATGAACTGTTCCATATAGCTCGTCACTGCTTCTCAATTCCTTATTTTTTTTACATGTTTAGTCGGTTGTACTCATACTACCCCTGCACTTTATGTGCAGATGCAGGTGTGTTTGAGAATGGAGATCATTGAGTTCAGGCGTGATCGAATTTCAGAGACTATGAGGTAGCTGCCTGCGTCCGCGGGACCTTGTCTCTCCTTCTATATTTCTTTCTGCCTTGTATTGCTACTTAGATAACTAAGCATCTGTTGTTTCATTCTCTCACAGATGGTGAGGAATCGTGCTACTGGACAGGAGGGCCAGCCACCAGTACCACCAGCCAGGACCGCGAGAGGTCGAGGCTGCGGTAGGGGTTGAGGTGTAGCTTGTACAACGGCTGGGGAAGTACCTGTAGAGCCACCATTTTCCCTAGATCAGGACCAGGTCCTAGTTATGGATGCTCTAGTGGGACTAGGTTAGGCACCACTTGTGCCCATCGTGATTCCTGGACTTCAGGAGGCCTTAGCTCAGATTTTGACAATGTGTACTGGCCTTGCTAAGGTGGTCTCTGCTTTGACGATCGCATCCACTTATCAGGCTAGGGGAGGCACTCAAAATCCTGCCGCCCGCACACCTGAGCAGGTTGTACAAGGACTCCAGACACCAAGGGCTCCACCAGCCCAGCCAGTTACAGTTTGATGTTCTAAATGTCAATACCACAGAAGAGGGGAGGGGGAGGGGTGGTGATTTGTGTGGTGTCCAATTTTTGTGTGCATTAGTTATAGAAGGACCAAGTTCCTCTATGTGTTCCAACTCCTACAGTTTGCGGAATAATAAATACAGAAATTAAAGAACACCGAGATTTTACGTGGAAAACACCTGGCTCAAAAGGTGAAAAAACCACGACCTACTTCTCAGTAGGATTTTCCCAAAATTCTACTAAATCAGTGAGCCAAACAACATTTACAAAAATCTTTGTAAACCTAAGGATTACCTCTAATCCCTTTGTGGAAAACTAGCCTCTAGCTATTTGCGACAAACTCCAAGTTAGCTATAACTTGAAATACACAGTACCTATTACAGATGCTTCTAGATAAAGATGAAAAGGTACAAGTTGAAATCACCTACTACAAATAAACTAGACTAAAAGACAACAGTTGGAACTGGTTCTTCTAGCTGGTTCAAGTAGCTTTAGAGTCGCACACTTAATTCTCACACGAACTGCTTGCAAAATTGCCTTGCTATTTTTGCTCTCAATTCTTGCTTAGCTTATGATTTTGTGCGTACCTGTACAATAAGAACACTGAGCAATATATATGATTAGTAGACAAGAGATTTACTAGAATTCTGATGCTACTCTTCCTTGGTGGAAGAGTTCTAATTAATCTCAACTCCTTAAATCCTTCCTTATCTTGATTCTATTCTTACTGAATAAGGAGTCTTTCTCCTTATCATTTTGCAATATTTTTGATCAGGTGATATCTCTCTAATTCACAGATTTCGTTTATCTCCTACATGTGCACATCACGTGCCTCTAAGTCTGCATATGTCTGTGTCTCTAGTGATGAACCTGGTTCAACTTTGAGTTCCTTTGTCAATCTTCAAAACCATTCAGTTTCTTGGGCCAACAAATTACCCCCTTTTGATGATGACAGACTCTGTGCTTAGGCCTGCAACCAACTTAATCCAACATTGACACTTTTTAGAGTATTAAGCATTTATCTTAAAGAACCAGGTTCATTAGGTTATAAATATCACATGTTCACAGTATAGCACATCTTCCCCCTTTTGGCATCATCGAAAAGTTTCAAGATGTTAGAAATCCCAGATATATAAGAAGTACTCATGGCCACAAGGGCAACTCCAAGTGCAATCATGGATTAATCATCAATAGTAGACAAATAATGCAAATTATCAAAGAAAAAGAAACAAGATTAAAGAGCAAAAAAAAACAAACTTCATTGATACAAAGCATTTTTCAACCACAATCCACAAAAAGAAATAAAAACAGTTAACACCATGAGGAAAAAAAAGACAAGAAAAATCCCTAATCTGAGTCACTGAAGTACGAAGACAGGCTGGACTATTAAGGCTGGGAAGGGGTGGAGGCTTGGTTTTTGGCTTGGAGAAGAGATATCATATCCTTAAGAATCCCCTCATTCTTCTCCTTTTCTTTAGCAAGCTCAGTTCTGAGAGCATCCCTCTCAGATTCAACCTCTTCCAGGCGGTTCTTCAGCCGAAGTATTTCTGCATCCTTAGCCCCACCCTCCTGCACAAGTGCTCTAACTTTGCTGTTCACAGGCGTCTTTCTGGATGAACCAGGTTCATTGCCAGGAAACACTGACAACATAGTCACAGGCCAGAAGAGTATTTTTTCCAAAGTGATCCTTGACCGTGGCCATTTCTGCCTTCTTCAGAGGCACCTTGTAGTGAGCAAGTACAGTTGTGAGGATGAAGCCATATGGAATGACATGAGCCTTGGAACCATTAACCATCCTGTCCAGCAGCTGGATGATGAAGTAAGGCCAGTTGATTTGCTTTCCACTGTCCAGGCACTCCATGAGAACTAAGTCCACGTCGTTGGCTATGTGCCTTCTCTCCTGTCGTGGCAGTACATATTTGTTGATGAAGTCAAACACCACTTTGTGAGGGGGCTTCATCTCACTCTTGTAGACTGCCCTTGGTTCAACATCCTCTTCATTGTCACAAAACCTTCTTGTGATTTGTAGAGTAGTAGTAAGAGAATCCAAGCTGGGCCACTTCTTCCTGGTGTAATCATCATAGCCTTCAGACGTAATCCCAAGCACTTCTCCCAATTCGATGGCATCAAAAGAAATGTTGGTCCCTTTTACTTGGATAGAGACTCTGCCGTCCTTGATTACAACGTTGGCCATGAACTCGACTATCTCACTTCTGGCTAATCTCCCATCCAACTGAAGGACCATGTCCTTCCAGCCCTGCACCTCCAGATTATCCATTAGATAGACCATACCAGATTCCTCCAAATCTTTCAGCAATCGCCCCTTCAGAATGGTGCACTTCCCAAACTTTGTCAAATTGTCCTTCTCTCCAGCAGATTCATCTTCTTCGTCAGCACTCCAATCCTCCTCTTTATCAATTTGAACCTTCTTTGATTTTATTGTAGACCTGGTTCTCTTGGCTACAATTGAGGGTGCAACAGACACAGATGCAGACTTCTTGGAAGAAGTATTGGCTTTCTTTGGTTTGGGGGTCTGAACCTCAACTTCTGCCATTTGTTCCTTTTGTTGGACCAAGATCATCTTTTCAATCTCAACAGCCTCTACAGGCTCAACAAATTTTTCCTTACCCTTCTTAGCTCTCTTTCTCTTACTCTCATTTAAAGCCTTTTGTAACTCCTCCTCACTCTGCCTAAGTGCACTTCTTGTAGTTATTCCCCTTGGAAGAGGAGTTTCAGAATCAGTAGAGGAAGTGGCTTTTATCTTCTTACTTGATCCTGCAGTTTCATCCTTCTTAGTCTTGGGAGTCCTTTTCTTCTTTGGTTTATAACTTTCTCCTAAATTCGTCATAAGATCTGCGAAGGTCTCCTCAATAGATGAACCAGGTTCATCTGTAGCTTTTCCAACATTTGCCAACCCCTCAGCAGCCTCGCATGAGTCACTTCCCCCTAACTCCTTCTCCTACTACTACTGGTTCAGTTCCACAGATAGCCAACAGAGTAGCTTCCTCCCCTGTTCCCATCACATCGCTTCTACCTCCCTCTCTCTCATTTTCTTTATCACTTTTATTTTACCTCCTCGTCTTATTTTATTTGGTACCTCCACATCCACCACATACCCAATCAAGACAAACCTATTCTCAGCAATTTCAGAATCAGCCTCAGACCCAATTTTTGGAATAGATGGTACCTGGTTAGAATCAGATGAACATGTTGCTTCCCCTTCAGTTGATGACTTGAAGGAGTCACTAAAGCTTTCTAATTCTTGAGCCTGACTGGCTTGAAGTTTAGAATTCAACTTCTTAGCAAGAAAGCTTGTAGCCACTGTTTTCCTGGCAAGCATTTTTACCCTCTTTCTCCTGGGTTATGGAATAGGGATTGGTTGAGGAACGGTGGTGCTTGGGGGATACGAAATGGTATTTTGTTGAGGGGTGATGGGATGGGGTTGAGATGGAGTGGAGCTGGCTTGCGAGGGTGTAGTACTGTGTTGAGGTATAGAGGAAGAGGTCAAAGATGGTGTAGTAGGTAGTGGAGTATAAACCATTTTGATTTTGATTGAAGAAGAGAAGAAAGTCAGGATCAAGGTTTGGAGCAGAGAGATGAAAGGGTTTCGACGGTTGTGAAGTTGATGGTGGCTTACAGAAGTGATTATGGGGTTTTTAAAAAGGGATGGGTAATTAATATATAACGACATCCTTCTTGGTTAAATAGAAGTCTAATCACTTCTGGAATTTGTCAGTTAGAAGTGACGGTTACAGTTTCCCTAGTTTCTAGGCTTTTTAATTTGATGGGATTCTTAGAGATGACGGAACTGGTTCAAAAAATAGGATAACATCTAGATTTTGAAGAGATCTTGTTTAGGTAGAGTTCTGCTCATGATTAACTATTAATATTTCAAAGTGTATTGTGGAGAACACATACCTCGCCTTTCAGATGAACCAACACTAATGAACCAGGTTCATCATGTAAGAATCCTCTTGATCAGGCCTCAACTTTCAACAATAGGGAAAATATCATTAGTAACCAATAAGTCATATCAAAACATGGAAAAAGAGTTTGGTAATTACAACATGAGACTGAGCAACAATTAATCTGATTATTTACACAAATTTTAGAATTTCTAGCCAATTTGTTTTTTCATTTTTTTTTTCATATATACTTTTTTTTCATGTACATTTTGAACGGGTTCAATTAGGTGATCTTAATCATACATAACTCTAACCTGTTCCTTTCAAAATGCTCTCTACTTAGTGCTTTTGTAACGATGTCAAAAATCTGTTTATCAGTAGCACAAAATTCAATAGAGATCAACCCCTTCTCATAATTGTCCTTTAAAAAAATGGTGTCTAACATCTATGTGCATTTTTCTTTATGATGAAATGGGTTCTTTGTCATACTAATAGAACTAGTGTTATCACAAAAGATAGGGATACACCTAACATCGATTCCAAAATCCATCAATTGTTGTTTAATCCATAATAGTTGAGCACAACATGAGGCTGCATCCACATACTCAGCCTCAACAGTAGATAGAGCCACAAAATTCTGCTTTTTAGTGGCCCATGACACAAGACATGAGCCCAAAAAATGTGCCATACCTGAGGTGCTCTTTCTATCCACTAGAAAACCTGCATAGTCAGCATCAACATATCCCACAAGATCGAAGTTACTACTTTTTGCATACCAAAGACAGAGATCAGTGGTTCCTTTTAGGTATCTCAAGATTCTCTTAACAACAATTAAGTGGGATTCCTTTGGATTAGCCTGAAATCTTGCACAAAGCCCTACGCTGAAAACAATGTCAGGTCTACTGGCAGTAATATACAACAATGAACCAATCATTCCCCTATACAACTTTTGATCAACAGATGAACCAGGTTCATCTGCATCTAGTTTTGTGGCTGTTGCAATAGGAGTGTCAATTTCTTTGGAATCTTCCATTTTAAACCTTTTAAGCAATTCTTTCACATACTTTTGCTGATGGAACATAGTTCCATTTGAATTTTGTTTAATTTGTAAGCCTAAAAAGAAATTTAGCTCACCCATCATACTCATTTCAAATTCACTCCCCATTAACTTAGCAAATTCTTTACTTAGTTTATCAGAAGTTGCTCCAAAGATTATGTCATCTACATATATCTGAACTACCAAAAGATCTTTACCTTTTTCCTTCAAGAATCAAGTACTATCAATTTTACCTCTTTTGTAGTCATGCGCAAGCAGGAATTTTTATAATCGTTCATACCATGCTCTGGGAGCTTGCTTGAGTCCACACAATTTTTTGTCAAGTTTGTACACATGATCTGGATTCTCCTTGATCTCAAACCCTGGAGGTTGCTTGACAAACACTTCTTCCTTTAGATAGACATTTAGGAAGTCACTTTTGACATCCATCTGATGAAGAGTGAATTCCATGTAAGCAACAAAGGCTATGAGGAGTCTTATTGCTTCCAATCTAGCCACTGGAGCAAAAGTCTCATCATAATCTATACCTTCCTCCTGTCTATATCCTTGTACAACCAACCTTGCCTCGTTTCTTGTCACAATACCATCTTCATCAAGTTTGTTTATGAAGACCCACTTTGTACCAATTACTGATCTATCCAGGGGTCTTGGTACCAGATACCAAGCTTGGATCCTTTCGAATTGGTTGAGCTCATCTTCCATGGAATTTACCCAGTCTGCATCCTGCAAAGCTTTAGCAACATTTTTAGGTTCAATCAAGGATAAAAAGTCATCAAAAGCCCAAAGATTTTTCAAAGAAGATCTGGTTTTAATTCCAGAATTTGGATAAGTGATAATGTTCTCAATGGGGTGAGAACTTTGATATCTGTGTTGTTTTACAACCAACTGGTTATTACTTGAAGATCCTATAGTGCCTTGTTGTTGCGGAACATGATCAGGGACAATTTCCAATGAGGTTTGGGAATTAGCTTGTTGTTTAGTTCCCCCTGTCATGTTTCTCGGGATGGTTGAACCTGTTCCATCACCTGTTCCTTCCTCCAGTGTTGCTCCAGTTTGGACTGAGTTTCTGACCAGCCCAATTTCTTCATCCTCTTGTTCCCGTCTCTTAGAAAGAATGTTAGTTTCATCAAAAACCACATGCACACTTTCTTCAACACACATAGTTCTTTTGTTATAGACTTTATAAGCTTTACTATGTGAGGAATATCCCAAGAATACTCCCTCATCACTTCTGGGATCAAACTTACCTAGGGAGTCCTTGCCATTTTTGTGCACAAAGCACTTGCAACCAAAAGCCCTAAGGTGGGATATGTTGGGCTTTATCCCTTCAAGTAACTCATAGGGAGTCTTCTCTACAAGTTGTCTAGTCATGCACCTATTTATGATATACCATGCAATATTTATAGCTTCTGCCCAGAAGCTATGAGGTAGTTTGCTAGAAAGAAGCATAGTCCTAGCCATATCTTCAAGTGTCCTATTCTTTCTTTCAACCACTCCATTTGTTATGGAGTTCTAGGGGCAAAAGGTTTATGATCTATGCCATGCTCATCACATAAATTCACCAAATTTAGCATTTTCAAATTCAGCGCCATGATCTGACCTAATTGATGCAAGTTTATTTCCTAATTGTTTCTAAATTTTTCTAACAAAAGAAGTAAACATGTCAAATGCTTCATCTTTAGATGTTAGAAACAATGTCAAGGTAAATCTAGAATAATCATCAACAAGCACCATCACATATCTCTTACCACATCTGCTTAATGTTCTCATAAGACCACATAGATCCATATGGACCAATTCCATCGTCCTGGTGGTACTTACCATTTTCTTGATTTTAAAAGAGGATCTTACCTGCTTCCTCCTTGCACAAGCCTCACAAACTTTGTCTTCCTTGAACTTAATGTTAGGCAGACCTATCACTAAGTCCTTGGAGACTAATTTGTTGAGTTGACTTAGACTTGCATGTCCAAGTCTTTTGTGCAAAGGAGGGGATCATTGTCCATCACACTCAATCATGTTAATTCATTTTCTGACAGTGTGGACCGATCTATGATATAATATTGTTCACTCTTTTTCCCTGCAAAACAATATTGTCAATGGTAAGATTTATTACAAAGCATTTTTAGAAGTGAATGCTACCAGGTTACCTCTGTCACACAGTTGTGACACACGGATCAGGCTATATTTTAAGCCATCTATCAAGTAAGCGTTCTCAATGGAATGTGTGTCATCCTTACCTACCTTACCAACCCCAATGATTTCACCTTTCTTTCCATTTCCAAAGGAGACATTTCCTTCTTTGAGGTTCTCAAGTAAAAGGAACCGGTCCTTGTTTCCAGTCATGTGTTTTGAACATCCACTATCCATGTACCATATTTGGCTACTTCCTTTCACTTGAACCTACAAAAGAAAATCAAGGGTTAGTCTTAGAAACCCAAACCAATTTGGGTCCATTTCTTTAAGCAAAATGATGAATTAGATTCTTGTTAGCCCAATTAGGTAACCAATTCTTCCTTCGAACAAAACTTTTGTTCTTTTGACTGGCCTGCTCTTTTGCATTGCATTCACTTTTGTAGTGACCAGTCTTTCCACAATGGGTACAAATTTTGTTCTTAGGAAGTGTGAAGTACTTGCTTTTAGGATCCCATTTAGGCAGCTGACTCCTAAACCCAAGTCCTCTCTTATTGCGACTGTGGTTTTCCTGTAGTCATGTCAAAGCATCGGAGGATTTGTTCCATTTATAGGTTCTGTCTAGTTCATGCTTAACCTTACCAAGTTCCTCCTTCAACACTCTTATCTGTTCATCTTTCTTATACAACTCATCCTTTAATTTACCTACATTTTCTTCTAAGATGAGTTGAGAGCTTTCAACTGTCTTCTTACTGGTTCCTAGTTTCAGGTTTAG
This sequence comes from Nicotiana undulata, assembly GCA_005239495.1. NCBI lineage: Eukaryota > Viridiplantae > Streptophyta > Magnoliopsida > Solanales > Solanaceae > Nicotiana > Nicotiana undulata. The sequence goes on along the minus strand of ML249640.1, from coordinate 16,942 downwards.
ATTTTCATATTTTAACTCTAGGACATTTGTTTCAAGTGGATGAACCTGGTCTTTCAGAGTAGTATTTTCACTCACAGACTCACTCTGAGTTCCATGTTTTTACACTTTGCTTTTAACATTACACACTCCTTAGACAACTGTTCCTTTTCCTTATTAATTACTTCAGAATCATCAATAAAGTCAAGCAATAATTCAGAGAGTTTCTCTTTGGACAAGAACTTAATCTTGTCTTCGAGATGGAATATACTTACCTCAAATTCCTCATCTGATCACTAATTGCCATAAGTGCTTGTTCATCTCCATCTTCATCATTTGATTCTTCATTTGAACTTTCTCCCCAAGCAACAACCATATCTTTTGTTGATATTTTGTTTTTCTTGGGATGAACCTGTTCTTTCTTCCGGTTCCTTCGTTCAGACCTTTCCCTTTTCCATTCAACTTTCCACTGACGGTAGTTCTTGATGTGATGATTAGTTTTCCCACATTTGTAGTAACCTTCATTAGTGATTTTTTTCTGGTGCCCTTGCCTTGTTGTAATTTCCTTCTCTTGAGATGCCCTTTCTTCTCTTAAGATAATTTTTGAAATCCTTGGTGATCATAGCCATTTCATCTTCCTCTATGTCTTCGCCCTCAGTGATTCTCAGTGATAAAATTCTTTCCTTCTTGGGAGCATCCATCTTCATTGTCTGCCTTCTAAGTTCATAGGCAGTGAGATTTCCAATTAGCTCATCTAGTTTGAGAGTTGCCATGTTCTTGGATTCCTGAATTACAGTGATCTTACTTTCCCAAGAGCTTGGCAGAACCCTTGTCAAAATCTTCTCAACCTTGTCTTCTTCAAGAAGAGTCCTTCCAAGAGATTTCAGTTCATTTGTTAGTGTAGTGAATCTAGTGTACATCTCTTGGATGGTGTCTCCTTCCTTCATAGAGAAATTCTCATATTGAGAATATAGTAGAGTATCTCTGGATCTTTTCACTTGAGCAGTTCCTTCATGAGCTACTTGTAGAGTATCCAAGATTTCCTTGGTAGTAGTACAACTTTGAATTCTACTATACTCATCTGGACCAAGTCCACATACAAGCCACTTCTTGGCCTTAGAATTCTTATCCCACTTTCTTAAGTCCTCAGCAGTGCAGTCAACTCTTGTCTTTGGCACATCTACTCCTTCAACAGTCTTCTTCATGGTGGCCTAGGGGCCATAGTAACTATGTCCCACAGCTCATAGTCTTCACCAATTAAGTGATCCTTCATCCTGTTCTTCCACCAGGAGTAGTACTGGTCATTGAAGAGTGGTGGCCTAGCAGTTGATTGTCCTTCCCAGTTTCCATATGGTGGACTCATCTTGATCTTTTCCTAATGTGTTAGCCTCTTCAAGGATAACTTTATCTGATACCAATTGATGTTCTAAGCGTCAATACCACACAAGAGGGTGGGGGGTAGGGGGGGTTGATTTGTGTGGTGTCTAATTTTCGCGTGCACTAGTTATAGAAGGACCAAGTTCTTCTATGTGTTCCAACTCCTACAGCTTGCGGAATAAAAAATACAGATATTAAAGAACACAGAGATTTTTACGTGGAAAACACCTGGCTCAAAAGGTGAAAAAACCACGACCTACTTCCCAGTAGGATTTTCCCAAAACTCTTTACTAAATCAGTGAGCCAATCATCATTTACAAAACTCTTTGTAAACCTAAGGATTAACTTTAATCCCTTTGTGGCAAACTAGCCTCTAGCTATTTGCGACAAACTCCAAGTTAGCTATAACTTGAAATACACAGTACCTATTACAGATGCTTCTAGATAAAGCTGAAAAGGTACAAGTTGAAATCACCTACTACAAATAAACTAGACTAAAAGACAACAGTTGGAACTGGTTCTTCTAGCTGGTTCAAGTAGCTTTAGAGTCGCACACTTAATTCTCACACGAACTTCTTGCAAAATTGCGTTGCTATTTTAGCTCTCAATTCTTGCTTAGATTTTGCTTTGTGCGTACCTATACAATAAGAACACTGAGCAATATATTTGATTAGTAGACAAGAGATTTACTAGAATTCTGATGCTGCTCTTCCTTGGTGGAAGAGTTCTAGTTAATCTCAACTCCTTAAATCCTTCCTTATCATTATTCTGTTCTTACTGAATAAGGAGTCCTTCTCCTTATCATTTTGCAATATTTTTGATCAGGAGATATCTCTCTAATTCACAGATTTCGTTTATCTCCTGCATGTGCACATCACATGCCTCTAACTCTACATGTGTCTATGTCTCCAGTGATGGACCTGGTTCAACTTTGAGTTCCTTTGTCAATCTTCAAAACCATTTAGTTAATCTCAACTCCTGCTTTGCTTGAGGATGATCAACGTAGGTTGGAGAGGTTTGGGAGACTCCAACCTCCACCTTTTAGTGGTGTTGAGGGAGAGGATGCTCTGGATTTATTGGACTTGTGTCAGAGGATACTCAGTAGAACAGGCATTCTAGAGACTTGTGGGGTCTCATTCACTACATTTTAGTTCTCTTGGGCTGTACTCAGATGGTGGGAGACTTAAGAGAGGCGTAGGTCGGTCGGTGCAACACGCCTTACTTGGCAGCAGTTCTCCGTGGTCTTTCTATGGAAGTTCATGCCTCAGTCCCGCAGAGAGAAGATGCGCAGATAGTTTGAGCAACTTTGTTAGGGGGATATGTCTGTGACACAGTATGATATGCGATTCTCGGAGTTGGCCCGTCACGTTATCTGGTTGGTTCCCACTGACAGAGAGAGGATCATGAGGTTTATAGATGGTCTCACTTTTCAGCTGCGGTAGCTTATGACCAAAGAGAGGGTGTCTAGTGTTACCTTTGATGAGGTTGCCAACATTGCTCGGCAGATTGAGATGGTTCGCGATTAGGAGAGGGTTGAGAGAGAGGCCAAGAGGCCTCGTGGCCAGGGTGGATTTAGTGGTGATCCTTCTAGAGGTCAGTTCCAGCACGGTAGAGGTCGTCATTTCAGACATGCTCAGGCAGCTTCGCCCATTTCACCGTGGTGCATCATCTGGCCATGGTTCATATAGTCATCAACATGTCCAATTATCATTCAGTTGCCCCGTCCACTCAGGTATCCCTGAGTTGTTCTTCTGGGCATCAGGAGCAACAGTTTCGTTAGAGGAGGGGTTGTTTCGAGTGCTGGGATTTTGGTCACATTATGAGAGATTGACCTAGGCTATTGGGAGGGGCTCTACAACGGAGTACTCGACCAATGGCACCAACACCAGTTCCTCCACCGCTCGCCCAGTTAGCTAGAGGTGGGGCTCAACTAGATAGGGGTGGAGCTCAGTTAGCTAGGGTTCGCCCGAGAGGGGGAGGCAGATCAGAGGTGGTCATGACCGTTTCTATGCCCTCCCTGCCAGACCAGATGCCATTACTTCAGATGTTGTGATTACATGTATTGTCTCAGTTTTCCACCGAGATGCCTCGGTATTATTTGACCATGGTTCCACTTATTCATATGTTTCCTCGTATTTCCCTCATTTTCTGGATATGCCCCGTGAGTCTTTAGTCTCATATGTTCATGTATGTACTCCTATGGGCGATACTATAGTTATGGGCCGCATATATCGGTCATGTGTGGTGACTATGGGGGTCTAGAGACCCGAGTTAATCTTTTGTTGCTCAGTATGGTTGATTTTGATATGATATTGGGTATGGATTGGTTATCTCCATGTTCTGTTGTTCTAGATTGTCATGCTTATACCGTGACGTTGGCGATGCTGGGGTTGCCGAGGGCTGAGTAGAGTAGTTCTATAGGCTATGTACCTAGTAAGGTGATTTCATACTTAAAGGCTCAACGTATGATTGAGAAGGGTTGTCTATCCTATTTGGCTTTTGTAAGGGATGTTAGTGCAGATACTTCTACCATTGATTCTGTTCTGGTGGTGCGTGATTTTTCATATGCGTTTCTTGCATACCTGTCGGGCATGCCGCCTGACAAGGATAGTGATTTTGGTATTAATTTGGTGTCGGGCACTCAGCCCATTTCTATTCCACTGTATTGTATGGAACCAACGTAGTTGAAGAAGTTGAAAGAACAACTTCAGGAACTCCTTGATAAGGGGTTTATTCGGCCTAGTGAGTCACCTTGGGACGCACCGGTTCTATTTGTGAAGAAGAAGGATGGTTCCATGAGGACGTGCATTGATTACAAGTAGTTGAACAAGGTCACAATCAAGAACATGTATCCTTTGCCTCGTATTGATGATCTATTTGACCATCTATAGGGAGCGAGGGTGTTCTCCAAGATTTATTTGAGGTCAGGGTAGCACCAGCTGAAGATTCAGGATTCGAATATTCTTAAGACAACTTTCAGGACCCGATATGGCCATTATGAGTTCCTAGTGATGCCTTTTACCAATGCCCCAACAACGTTCATGTATTTGATGCATAGTGTATTTCAGCTCTATTTGGACTTATTCTTTATTGTATTCATTGATAACATTCTGGTGTACTTTCGTAGCCAGGAGGAGCATGCTCAACATATGAGGATTGTGTTACAAAGATTTAGGGAGGAGAAGATTTATGGAAAGTTCTCCATGTATGAGTTTTGGCTCACTTCAGTGGAAATCTTGGGACACATGGTGTCCAGTGAGGGTATTCAGGTGGATCCGAAGAAGATAGAGGCGGTGCAGAGTTGGCCTAGACCGTCCTCAGCCACAGAGATTAGGAGCTTTCTTGTTTTGGCGGGCTATTACCGGCGTTTTGTGGAGGTTTTTTCATCTATTGCATCACCCTTAACAAAAGTGACCCAAAAGGGTGCTCCATTTAGGTGGCCGGATGAGTACGATGAGATCTTTCAGAAGCTCAAGACTGCTTTGACCACGACTCTAGTTCTAGTTCTGCCATTAGCTTTAGGTTCTTACACTGTGTATTGTGATGCCTTGCGGATAGGTATTGGATGTGTTTTGATGCAGGAGGGTAGGGTGATTGCTTATGATTCGCGCTGGTTGAGGCCTCATGAGAAGAACTATCCTGTCCATGACCTTGACTTAGCAGTTATTGTTCACGCCTTGAAGACTTGGCGGCACTATTTGTGCGGGGTTCATTGTGAGATCTATACTGATCACCGGAGTTTGCAACATCTGTTCAAGCAGAAGGATCATAATTGGCGTCAGCGGAGATGGTTGGAACATCTTAAGGACTATGATATCACTTTTTTGTACCATCCCGGGAAGGCCGATGCAGTGACCGATGCCTTGAGTTGGCGGGTGTAGAGTTTGGGGAGTTTAGCGTATCTTCTAGCAACAAAGAGACCCTTGGAATTGGATGTTCATGCCTTAGCTATCCAGTTTGTCAGATCGGGTATTTCGGAGCTGAGTCGGGTATTAGCTTGCGTGGTCTCCAGGTCTTCTCTTTATGATCGTATCAGGGAGCGTCAATATGATGACCCCTACATGCTCGTTCTTCAGGACAAGGTTCGGCGAGGTGATGCTAGAGATATGACTATTGTTGATGATGGCGTGTTGAGGATGCATGGCCAAATATGTGTGCCCAATGTGGATGGTCTTCGAGAGTTGATTCTTGAGGAGGCCCAATATTCACGGTATTCCATCCATCCGGTTGCCGCCAAGATGTACCAGGATTTGAGACAACACTATTGGTGGAGGCGGATGAAGAAAGATATAGTTGGGTTTGTGGCTCGGTGTCTGAACTGTCAGCAGGTTAAGTATGAGCATCAGAGACCGGGTGGCTTGCTTCAGAGGTTATAGATCCCAGAGTGGAAGTGGGAACGGATCACCATAGATTTCGTAGTTGGACTCCCACAGACTTCGAGGAAGTTTGATGCTATTTGGGTGATTGTGGATCGGGTGACCAAGTGCGTGCACTTCATTCCAGTTGGTATTACTTACTCTTCAAAGTGGTTCGCTAAGATTTACATTCGAGAGATTTTTTTTTGCCTTCATGGTGTCCCGGTTTCCATTATTTCAGATAGAGGCACCGAGTTTACATCGTAATTTTGGAGGGCCGTCCAGCGAGAGTTGGGTACTCAGGTTGAGTTGAGCACAACCTTTCACCCTCAGATGGACGGACAGTCCGAGCGCACTATCCAGATATTAGAGGACATGGTACGCGCTTGTGTCAATGACTTTGGGGGGTCATGGGACCAGTTTTTACCGCTCACGGAGTTTGCATATAACAACAGTTACTACTTGAGCATTCAGATGGCTCTGTATGAGGCTTTATGTGGGAGGCAGTGTAGGTCTCAAGTGGGATGGTTTGAGCCGGGCGAGGCTAGGCTCTTTGGTACAGACTTGGTCCAGGATGTATTAGACAAGGTAAAATTGATTCAGGAGCGGCTTCGCTTGGTGCAGCCTAGGCAGAAGAGCTGTGCGGACAAGAAGTTCTGTGATGTGTCTTTCATGGTTGAGGAGAAGGTTTTGCTGAAGGTATCACCCATGAAGGGTGTTATGAGGTTTGGAAAGAGGGTCAAGTTGAGCCCCCGGTTCATTGGGCCTTTTGAGGTACTTTAGAGGATAAGGGAGGTAGCTTACAAGCTTGCCTTTCCACCTAGCTTGTATAGTGTCCATCCAGTGTTTCATGTTTCTATGCCCCAGGATTATATTGGCGATCCATCCCATGTTTTGGACTTCAGCACGGTTCAGTTGGATAGTGATATGACTTATGACGTGGAGCCGATGGCCATTTTGGAGCGGCAGGTTCGGAAGTTGAGGTCAAAGGATATATCTTCAATGGAGGTGCATTGGAGAGGTTTGCCTGTGGAGGAGGCCACTTGGGAGACCGAGCGAGAAAGCAGATATCCACACCTATTTGAGACTTTAGGTATGTTTCTAGACCCATTCAAAGACGAACATTTGTTTAAGAGGGGGAGGATATAATGACCTGACCGGTCATTTCGAGAGTTATAGCCCCGTTTCCCCCATTTATGCTTCTTTTGTGCTTTACAACTGTATTTTATCATATCAGGTTGGTTGGTTCGGGTCCTGAGTTGTTTCAGAGTGAATTGAGTCACTTAGTCTCTTTATTAGAAGCTTAACTTGGAAAAGTCAATCGGATGTTCACTTGTGTGTAAACAATCTTGGATATGCATTTTGATGGTTTCGTTAGCTCCATTAGGTGATTTGGACTTAGGAGCACGTCCGGAATGTGATTTGGAGGTCCGTAGTAGAATTAGGCTTGAATTGGTAGAAGTTGGAAATTTGGCGATTTTGGTCGGCAGTGGAAATTTTGATATTGGGTTCAGAATGGATTTCCGAAAGTTTTATTAGATTCGTGGTGTCATATTTGACGTGTGTATAAAACTTGAGGTCAATCTGATGTGGTTTGATAGGTTTCGATGTTGTTTGCGGAATTCAGAAGTTTAGAAGTTCATTAGGCTTGAATCAGTGGTTAATTCGTGTTTTTGATATTGTTGGAGGTGATTTGAAGACTCAACTAAGTTCATATGATGTTATGTGACGTGTTGGTATATTTGGTTGAGGTCTTGAGGGCTTCAGGTGAGTTTCGGGTGGTTCATAGATCATTTTGGCCTTGGTGAGATAGCTGATCTGCTGTAGATTTTTGTTTTTGGTTTCCTCTTTCGTGTTCGCGATAGGGGCCTCGCGTTCGCAAAGAGTATTTTTGAGATGGTGAGTTTTTGTTCTTCGCGTTCGCGAAGGAGAGGATGCAAACGCGAAGGGTAGGGAAGTGTGTGCATCGCGAACGCGTGAGTGGTTCCACGTTCGCGAAAAAGAGTGAGGCAGCTGGGGACCCCAGGTCTTTGGTCTACGCGTTCGCGAGGTAAGGGTCGTGTTCGCGACGAGTTGAAGTTGTAAATCTTCGCGTTCACAAAGCATTGATCGTGTTCGCAAAGAGATAATTGGGAGGCATTCGAATTTGGTCTACGCGACGTGAGAGGAAGGTCGCGTTCGCGAAGAAGGAAATCTGGGCAGACAGTATTAATTTTCAAAAACGAGGGTTTGAGCCCATTTTTCATATTTTGAGCTAGAGAACACGTAATTGGGTGATTTTTGAAGGGATATTCATGGAGTTTGTTGATGCCCAATTTTTTCTCAAATTATTTTTTAAAATTTTGAAATTATAGCTTAATTGTACATTTTATACCATTTTAATTCAATAGTTAGTCATCTTATATTTTAAATATTAGTTAATTACCTTAATTTCATCTATTTAGCATTAATTTCATTTTATGTAATTATTAGCTATTTTTATTAATTATTTACCTAATTTAATTGGGTATTTAACAAGTAGCCAATTCCTATTTGAAATCTAGCCTAATTACATCAGACCCGCAACCCAATTAAACAACCCAAACCCAGGCCCAATCCACATAAATCCTACCCGACCCAATCCCTTGTCCAATCTGGACCGTTGATCGATTTTAATCAACGGTCTAGACCCCCTCTTTCCTAATTTAATCCTAATGACCTACCCCCAAACCCTCATTCCCTCCTCTCATTCTCTCTGGTCTCTCCGCCGTTACACTCTCCTCTCATCCCTCTCAGGCTCTCTCTGCTATAGCCTAAGCTACTTGTCGACCGTTGACTTGCCACTAAATATGGTGGTCTCACCACCATCCCCAGCCCCATGGCTCACTTCTATGCCGGCTTAATGCTTCCTTGAGGTCCTCAAAGGAACTAGAGGCGGTTCACCTCACCCCCATGGCTGTTCATGTCATTCCTAGGCCACCCTTGGCCTGTCCAAGTAAGATCCTCATATCTCCGGCCAAAACCTATGGTTCCTGAGCCGATTTTCTCTCTCTTTGGGTTATCAGTGAAACCCTAACTATTAGCTCTTGATTTTCTTAGATCTGTAATAGATCTGGGCATATTATGAGTTATTTTGTTGTTTCCTTAAAAGATTTTTCGATTCTTTCAAAAGGACTCATAATCTTCAAATTTAGGGTTCTTAACCCATTTTCAAAAACGGTATGCCTTCTGATTTTTAGTATTAATCTATGGTTTTCATCATGTTTAAACGTTTATCTATGTTTTTCTGTTTTTATCTGAGTTATTATGTTAAAGCCCTAAGTTCTTTGGTTTTAATCTGTGATTCTGAGTTCGTCTTTGATTATATGTTCGATTAACATGCATATGTGTTTGTTTATCATGAACATTTTGTGCTCTGTGATATTACCCTATTTTTATTAAGGTTTCCGCTCTTTGTGTTTATGTCACGCCCCAAAACCGAAGGACGAGACCACCGCCTAACCGAATGATCCCAGTCAGACAGACCTGGTTTGCCTTTCCTACCCAACGCGTTGCCCCGTGTCTACAATATATATTGTTCCATATGAATTCGCCAATTTAAGTTAAAAGTACGATTTACAACATAAGTTCATTTCCTCTTTTAACTTTCAACATTTGATAATCCAAAAACATATATATAATACATACAACTTTTCAAATACGGACCACGATTTAGACTGAACACAGCTACTGCCCAAAATACATGTATACAACCCACACAGTGTCTACAGAGCCTCCAAGAGTACTAGGAGATTTTCATTAAACCTGCCGGCAACAAGGCCCCGGCTATACCTTTTACAAAATAAGCAAAAGAGAGTGATATAGTCCACACACGACCCCGAGAAGAAATGGGGCTCACCAGAACTGCTGAAGAGATGAAGAGGAGGCACCACTAACGACGGACGGAGCTACCTGCTATAGAACCACTTACATCCATATAAAAAATGTAGCGCCCCCGTCCAAAGGGACGTTAGCACCATTGAATAGTACTAGTATGTATAAACAAACTTCACTCTAAGTAAAATCAAACAGTGCACACATAGAAGGCAGTCAACGAAACCAAACAGTTATTGCACAGAGATACAGAGAATCACAAATGAGATTTTCACAGATTCTTATTTCAACACAATCATATTCCACCATTATTCCTTCTCAACAATCCACGCGCAATCCGATCCACCGGACAATCACATTTCAGCTTTATTACATTTTGTTGCGGCACACAACCCGATCCCACCGGATAATCACATTCCACCCTTATTACTTCTCACATATCACCCTTATTCCTCCTGTTGTGGCGCGCAACCCGATCCCACCGTACAATCACATTTCATAGCAATAATAACAATCCACAATTAAATCACAAGGATTTGCATCAACAAGAATATAAATTCATTACAACCAACAATCCGTATGAAATCAAAGCCACAATAATCCTTGCCAAACAATGAGTCATATACGATATTTCCGTAGTCACAATCCACAACTCCTTTTCATCACTTGCTACACAACCCTTATCACTTAGATACATTCACACATTTGGGTTCGTTATCATTATTTCATACCAACATATTCAAGCATTTAATGAACCTTGCACATGATAGAGTAATCACAATGATATTACCTTTCACAATCTCATATAGCATGGTGGCATAGCAATCAACTAAGACAATCAAAGAATAGAATCTTACGTCTCTACACATTAGAACAACCAATTCACATATGCATAAGCCAGGAATTCATACCGAATGCTCAGACACCAACAAGGCGACTCTACAAAGATTAAAGTTAGTCATACATACCTCGAGTCGAAATTCCCTCTAATTTCTATCACAATTTACCGAACCGTCTAGCATCGTCAATATAGTTCATAATGCGACACATTTACCTTAGAATTAGGAATCTTGAATTCATTTGGAAATTTTATCAAACACTATGTGATCCCTTAGATTAACTAAACCCTTTTTAGTGAAAGATAACTCTAACTTGCTTCCCTTTACTAAGTTATGGAAGATCATTCACATGCATGCAAGGTCTCAACTTTCATTCTCAAGAACCAACCTATGTGTGTTTTATTCTTAACGAAAATCTGAGAGTTTGGGGAAATAGGGTGAAGACTTACCTCTTATAGTGAAGAAGATGAAGATTACTCGATAATTTCTGGGCCTGAGTAGAGATGATGGACCAATTTGATGAAGAAGAAGACTTCCTCTCACTAAACCCACTCTCCCTTCTCTCTATCTTTGTTCAGATACCCGTTAAAATAAAAGGGGTAGGTGTTTTATTAAACTAGGGGTCGAGTTTAAAAATAAGAAATTAGAAGTCCCGAAGCAGGAAATGCGGTTAGGAATGCGATCACATTCCTGCTATGCGGTCCGCACTCCTGTCACATAGATGGCCCTCATCTGAGCCAAAAAGGAAAACATGCTGCCCAGGTATGCGACCACTATGCGGTCCGCATACCTGTTATGCGATCGCCTAGTGCGTCGCATAACCTCCTCTGAAAAAATGGAGGTGAAAGGATGTGACAGCTATGCGGTCCGCATTCCCAAAATGCGATCGCATCTTGGGCCGCATAGCTGTCCTCAAATTGGACAGAAGGCTGTCCAGGTATGCGACCACTATGCGGTCCGCATACCTGATCTGCGATCGCATAGTGGACTGCATACCTCAAAAAGGTTCGTTTTTAAGAATTTCTACAGTTATGACAACATGGGAACCTACCCAGGCATCATTTTTTTAGACATGAAATTTTACGGGTCTTCACATCCTCCCCCACTTAAAATCATTCGTCCTCGAATGAGGATCGAGGAATCATTTTGAAAACACAATATGCTAGCCCCCAATTTTCACTAACTCCGCTATTTCCTAAATATTTTGCCAGAGTTTCCTTTGTAAATAGGCCTATCCACCTGTCAGAGATCCCCCGAAACACATAATTCCACGCATTCCCAACTGTCCTAACAACTTGCACATAATTTTGTTACCTCATCAAATTGTATATAATTCAATTACTTCAACATGCTATACATAATTCAGTTAATGCCACAAACTTGCATATCATTCAACTATCACATGAGTTGCACATAATTCAACTATTTCAAGGATTTGCACATGATACAACTATAATAACAGCTACAAATGTAGTACAAATTTGAGAAGTCACAATAGTAGGATAATTAGGGTAGTGGGGTGTTATTGCACAAAGCTGACACAAACGTGTAATTGCTTAGAGATGGAAGTTCTCACGACCACTACTAGACTTATTCAAACAAATGGGGATATTTCTCTTTCATTTCATTTTCCATTTCCCACGTGGATTCCTCGACTTGTTGACTTCTCCATAACACTTTAACAGAAGCAATCTCTTTGTTTCTCAATCTACGGACTTGCCTATCAAGTATAGCAACCGGAACCTATTCATATGCCAATTCTTCATTAATTTCAATGGTCTCAACTGGCACGATGGCGGATGGATCTCCAATTACCTTATTTAGCATGGACACATGAAACACTGGATGCACTAATGACATTTCAGGGGGCAATTCCAGCCTATACGCTACTTGCCCAATCCTTTGAGTGATTCGATATGGCCCGATATACCTCGGGCTAAATTTCCCTTTCTTCCCAAACCGCATCACTCCCTTCATGGGAGACACCTTCTGATTTTTAGTATTAATCTATGGTTTTCATCATGTTTAAACGTTTATCTAAGTTTTTCTCTTTTTATCTGAGTTATTATGCTAAATCCCTAAGTTCTTTGGTTTTAATCTGTGATTCTGAGTCCGTCTTTTATTATATGTTCGATTAACATGCATATGTGTTTGTTTATCATGAACATTCTGTGCTCTGTGATATTACCCTATTTTTATTAGGGTTTCCGCTCTTTGTGTTTATTCTGTTAACTCTTTCAAATCATTTTTACTATGTGCTCTATGTGAATCCCCGCTTTATGTGATTTTACCCTATGTTTGCTTGTTAGGGTTTCTCCTTTTTGTCTATTATGAGTTTTATTCCGTTTGTTCTCATAAATTTGTTCTAATTTCTCCTAAATCAGTACTATTTTCTATTAGTGAGTCCTTGAATCCTTCTGATTCTTCACTGATCTCGCATGAGATTTTCTACTGATTTTAACCTTGTGAAATATTTTCTTACCTTATTCTATGGCCAATTATGCTATTAACTGATTTTAAGAATTTTCCTTAATTAAAGTATGCTGAACCTAGTCTCTGTTACATGTTCTATGATATGCTGAAACTACTTCCTTATTTGATTATACGCTGCCTTATATGATTTTTTTCCTTATTTAGTGTCTGCTTATTACCGTTTGAATTTGACTCCTTAATTAAAGTAAGTCCTTATACTGATTTGATTCGAATTAGTACATAGTTTCATAATCACTGATGAACCTTGATTTTTACCTTATTTGCCACATGTTTTAAAACTATAAGTACCTTAGTCTTTCATTAGCACATGACAGAACAAATTGGTTCAAAAAACTCTCTCTTGCACAATAAAACTATCTTCTGCTCTCTCTTTTCTTTGGTTGCTTACTACTGCTCTAAGTCAGCCGGCTGCAAGCCAAGGCTAACTACTCTACTCACTTGCTTTTCATTCTGTGTTTACTGTATTCTATACGGGTATGTCCTGATTTAAATTTAAGTACCGAAGACAACCTGTTTCTTCTGTTACTTTAATTCATCTTGTTTCTAGTTTGTTTTTACTTATGGTTCTGTTGTTCAAATTGCAACTAATATGTCTATGCATTATCAGTCAAGTTTTGTGCCCCTCTCCCTTAGACTCAACATGTTTATGAAATATTACCCCCGACTTCAATTATGTTTCTCCGATTATTGACCTGAATCTTCTGTGGCAAACCACTTGTGCTTGGTTCTGTGTAAGCTTGAAATGCATGCTACCTTAATCCCTTAATTCCCTCAAGATTTCTCTGATTCTGAACCTAGGTGTGACTCTGCCTACTGTATGCATACCCTTATATGCTCTATACATGTCCCCAATTCCTATTACTCTATTTGTGGTTGCTGAACTTGTTTAGTTCCTGACTCTTGGTGTGATGTTGAACATGTTCTGATTCTGAGGATGGTATGTTTCTTGTTACTAATAACTTTCCTGTTTTATCAAAACTATTTTCAAACAAGTCTCTTTTCAAACTATCTTCCTACTTAAACCTTTTCAAACTATATCAAGCACTTTCACTATATTCTTAGACCCCTTAGGTTCTGCCCCTCCTGTGTGAGCATTGCCTTGGGACCCTTGAGCTCCCTATGAACTTTGACACACAAGAGCTGGCATTTCCACACTGCGCTTACTCTACCTTGGCTATGAAATCTGGGTGTGAGCACTGCCCGGGATCCAATGAGGTCCTTAGGGAACTCTGACACACCCGGATTATGAGAAAGGTTGTGAAACAAGACTTGGCATTGAGGATCTGGAAACTTGGGGCCTATTATGAAGGCTCCCTATAGTATAGCTTCTTCTTTTCTTATTCCAATTATGTAATTTGTGTCAATGGTTTGTAATAATTATTTTAAAAACTCTTTGGGGATGGATAGTGAAAAGGGATGGGTGCTACGCATGCTATAGTTATTAAAGGGTAGAAAACATGTACTTAGGTTTATATTCTTGATTGCGCAATAGAAACCATGTTTAGGATCCATGCATGCATCAGAAACCATGCCTCTTAGGTCCTATGTCTATTATTTTCAGCACATGCATTCTTATATCGCTTATAAATTCTGTGTTAACACATGCTAATAATCAGTACTTTGTCATTATGTCATACACTGCCATGTACACTTAGAAATCATGCTTTAGGATAAAAACAACGCTAATAAACAGGTCGTCCCATCTCTTCTACATATTCTGAAAGCATGGTCAAGTATTGCAACACTTATGCATTTAGAAAATCCTGCTTAGGTCTTGCATATATGTCACTTTGCATTATTTCTTTTGTGCATTAGATATCCTGCCATTAGGATTGCATCCACATCCGCTTAGGCATCTCTAGTTAATTATGGATAGAAATCAGATTTACACAGCTGGTAACAGTTCATGAATCTTGGACATTTAGAACAACATGTTTAGTGATATAATTCAAAGAGACTCTTTAATAATACTGGTAATTACTGAGCATTGTCCCTCGCCTAGGAAAGCCTTAGGTGATTAAAGTTGTTAAAAACTGGAAGTCTGCTTCTTAATGTATACTGCTTAACCATCAACATGTTTAAAACAAGTAGGCAAAACTGATTAGGACTTTCTCTCTAAGTCATAAGAAATCGAATCTGTTTCTTTGTCATTTTTAAAATCACATAGATACCATGCTTTAGGATTTTGAACTAATATAGACCTTAAATGTGTACGAGTCGTGCTGTTTATGTGCATTACTTGTGGAGGAATATCTGAGCCTTCTATCTGTCTTTCCATGCTTCCCCTAATTGCGGTCCTATTTGTTTTTACTTGTCGGCTTAGAATTTTGCCTTTGAACCTAAGGGTCTGCCCAGAACCTCCCTCATAGGATAGAAATCCTAAACTCCTCCAGGATTATAGGAAGGGACGGGTAACAGCACGCAATAGCGGTCGTAGACCAACACTCGCTCTAATTACCTTTACCGGGTTGGAAAGGGTAGATATGGATATGATGACCGGTGCGCTAATACCACGTGTAGACCCTCTTTGAGGAGTGTCATACCGGGTATTGCATTGATGTGATCCATATTATAAACAAATCTAGGATATCTCTTTATCTTCATAAATATGTAAAAAGCTAGCTTCCCATTAACCGTTTTCAAACTCTTGTACTTAGACTTAAATCCCTTATTATTTGAGCCCTACTTTTTATCTGTTAAATTGTACAAATTCACAAAAAAGGTGTTTGGCCGGGAACCACACTTGTGGATCCTGAGAGGTGCCTAACACCTTCCCCTTAGGATAATTTCAAGCCCTTACCCTGTCTCTAGTTATCAACGTAGTTATAAATGAACCCTTTAGGTGCCTAACGCACCTTAAAAATCGTTAGGTGGCGAATCTTCAAAATGCAAGACCCCTTTCCCAAAAGGAATGAGTTGTCTCAACCAAATGTCATAAACCCGGTTCACGACCCAAAACCTGGTTCAGGTCGTGATGGAACCTAACGGCGAGGTTAGGCAAGCCAACATATAAATCCCAGGAGTTACTATCCCAGAACTCGATATTCCAGTTATTTACAATTTATAACAAATAAAATGCGTAATGTAGCGGCGATATGAGGTGAGGCTGTAGATACAAGCTGAACCACAGCTAGGCCAAATATGTACAACTCCGAAACCCAACATAATTACAACAAGTGTGTGCCAGGACTAGTGTCACAGTGTCAACGGGCGGCTACATAGATACCACAGCTGAAATATATATACATAAATATACAAGCCTCATTCTGGGACAAAAGACTGAGCAAAATGAAGGCTCTAGGGGTGCTGTCAGGATGACGCCAAGAAGAAAGCTCACCGTATGGAGTGACACCGCGATCAATATCTATCAGTAGAAGGACGACCAGACGGACCAGCCTCTAGACCTGCACAATCAAGTGCAGAAAAAGAAAAGAAAGTGCATCGTGAGTACATATAAACAAATATGTACCCAGTGAGTATCCCGTCTAAACTCGTAAAGAGTAGTGACGAGAGGTAGAATATATACTCACTAAGGTCCAGTACATAATGAAATAAGGCACACGCCGAGCAATAAATCATGTGAGAAAATACAGCAAGTATATGGACATGTAATCAATAAACAGGTAACTAATCTCAAACATAACCTTTCTTTGTAAGCTGATCATATGTATCACTTGTTTTCTTTCTCATTAT